>VXBT01002520.1:201487-228810 GCA_013400235.1 Oriolus oriolus | reverse complement strand
GGCCGCGCCGCAATTACCGCCGGCCCCGGCGCCCCGGGCCGCGCCTCCCGCCGGGCCGCGACTCCCGCCGCCCCCGCGCCGCCTGCCCGCCGGGGAAGCGGGGACAGCCGCAGAGGGCAGGAGTCGAGAGCGAGGTCAGCGCCGGCGGAGGGCTGGTGTCACGCCTGACGCCGCTCCGTCGTCGCCTGTAAACTGTGCAGGAGGTGTCCGATCCCCCGCCGCTGGTGTAGTCACCTGCGATCCTCGCGGCCCGTAAACCATACCTGCGTCGCTTTTATTCAACAGGCCCTTTGCCTCCTTTTCGGGCCATTTGGGAGCTGTCCGTGTTGGATACAAATAACATAACAGCGCTTAATGACATTCTGGGAAACACGTTAAATTTTTTTTGGTTTTCATTACTAAATGGTAGAAGTGATTTCGTGCACAACGTATTTCTTACTTTCATTGCAAAAGGAACTGAGGAGGCTTTGTGGTTATATAAAGTGTCAAAAAATTCCATAGGCAGGGAGCCACCAGGCATCCCTTTGCTCTTGTACCAGGGTGGGAGAGGGGACGAGGGGCATTTGACGTCCTGTCGCTTAAGACAGAGGTTATTATTTCACAGAGTAATCGCCAGCAAAACACTTTGAAAGTCAAATTCGCAGCCTACAGCACGTTTTTCAAGCCTCATATACTCCTGCAGAAGCAGTGTTGCTAATGGCAGAAGGCTTGCTCCCTCCTAGCAGTGCTAGGGCGCTGCTGGAATAAGCCTCCCTAGCACTTGCCTGTGGCCTCTGCACTGTGCACACTCCACGCACCCAGTGAGCGACAGAGACTTTACCTGCTCTCTGCATGTGCGAAATGTAAGTCCAAACCTCGGCTCCTCAATGTCTTGCAAGCTAGTCCCTTTGATTTGTAATTATTGGAGGCTTCTTAAGTAATTGGCTAGAACTTGCCCGTACTGTGCCCGCGGAAGATCAATAGGCGTGCAACTTTTCATCATCGCGGTCGGCTCTGTGAGAATGGGAATAGGAGCTTTTCCCCTTCCTTTTTGCCTTTCCCAGTGCAGCTGAGTACAATTCTGAACCAGAAATATGATGAGTGCGTTCAAGCAACGCCGGGCCCTTGCTCTGCATTTCAGTCAATATTTCCTTCTTCTCGGTGCCGCCTCAGCCATCCAATGTAAAACCTTCTAGCAGATGCAAAATAGGCATCGCTTAGGAGCAAGATGGAGAAACCGGGAATATGAGATTAAGATTTCTTTCCTTTACGTGTTTTTTATATATATATATATTTTTTTTTTTTTTGTACGTGTGTGCTTAAATAAGGTGGGCATTGCATTTTCTTCTTCATTGTGTTATGCAATCTACAGGACGACTGCCACGCTAGGAAGGATGTCCCTGGAGATTATCTTTTATTTAAACGTCTAAGGCTATTTTCAAAGGGCACTCGCCTTTTTGTCGCCGCGTATTAAACAGAGTCGGGGCAGTAGGAGAAAATACTGCTCTGCGCTTAATTCTTTCCACATTGACTCGCAGCCGGCGCAGGGGTCCGGGTAGTGCATGGCAAACCCTTCCTTCGAAAGGTCTGCCCGGAGCAGATCCTGAGCGGCGGCTGTACCCAGGGGGGCTGTAGCGCTCGGCGGGTGGAGGCGGCAGAAAGGCGGTGGCGGGGGGAGCGACATAACCCCCGCGGGTGCGGCGAGGAGTCCGACAGGGGCACCCGGGAGCCATCGCCCAACAGGTGACTCCTTCCTTCCCTCCTTCCTTCTTTCCTTCCTCCTTTTCTCCGGGAGGAAACCCGCTCCTTCCCTTCCCAGGAGCCTGCCGTGGTGGTCGTCAAGTGGCAGCGCGGCGCTTCTGGCCAACCCCAGGGCGGCGGGGGAGAGGGTCTTTCCTCTCATCTTGGGGAAAGTCATCAATAAAATACGGCTGGAAGGCAGATCGAGAGCGTGACGTTTAAAAATGTTGCCTCTACATCAGCGAGTAAAGGCATCCGCTGCCCGCTTGCGCTCCCACAGCAAAGTGGGGATTCTGCTGTGCCTGAAGACTGGCGGGTGGCTCTGCCTGCCGCACATCCATCTCCTCGCCCCTTTGTAGTCGGAAAAGTAACTAAAACCCGCAGGAACGAGGCAGGCGGTGGAAAGGCTGAGCGAATGGCGGCGGAAGGGGGAACGCTGCTAAAATCTTTAGGGGGTCAAGTATTTTCTGACAGATTTTTTTCATACTCCAAAAATCGAGTTTTTAAACAAAGATCAATGTGTTATGCTAAAGTGTTGAGCTGACTGTTAAAACATTTGGGGGGATAATGACAATGTAACAAAGGCCTGGTTTGGAGTGAATCATCACCCTTTTAAAAGTTAAAGCAATTTTCAGGAGAATAGCTTTCAGCAAATGCTTTACATTATTCAAAACGGCCAAATAATGCTCTATTATAGAGCCTGAATGCTGCCAGTCAGCCCATAAGTGCAATTTGTGCAAAGGCTCGGTGCCTTATCTCCACTTCTTTATAAAGAGGTGAATATAAAACAATTTCTTCCAAACCCAGACAGAGAGCACGAAAATTGCTTCCCTTTCTGCAATCAGGGCAATTTAACTGGAGTGCAATTAGCACTATTAAATGTCGATTCTGCATAAACAAATCTGACTAAGAAGCGAAAGTGGGGTGAGAACCTCATATAAACTGAAACTGATTTTTTAAAATTATGTATCCGGGTCCTTTACAATTGATCCATGACGTTTTCATCTTGGAATATATTTACATCATAAATACATTACAGTTAAATCAACATAAATCTAAAAAAAAAAAAAAGAAAATCTCAATATGAATACTAATAAAGAATAGCCTAATTAAATGCAACAGTTCACTTCCTTTGAACAATATTGTTTCCCATCTTTTCTCCACGAGTGTCTTTTGATCTGTGCAACTACTAAAGTTGCTGTCTTTAGGAGGTAGAGCTGGGAAACAATTCGTTCATTACAGATGGTTGGGAAGCTCCTGGGTTTATATTCAAGAGCATCAGATGAAATGGCTCGTCTGTTCAAAAAGAGCTCTGGGAAAGAGCTGCCAAATATTTTCCAAATAAATCGATTTAGCAGCAGTTAAATGTGAGGTTGCTGTACAATTTCCCCTGCATCCTAGAAGGGGCACGGAGTTTTACCCAAGGATGTTACGGGTGGGAAGGGGGCAAACCCTTCCAAGTTTAAGAGAAGCAGCCTAATTTTCTTCCAAACAGAAGGGACGTGAGCAGGAAACAGGCAAACTGCTCATTGCCGAGATAAATAATTGCGTCCTGCCAGATTTTTTTTTTTTTTTTAAGCAACAGTTCTTCCGTGCGAAACCCCCTCCCCCCCTCAATTACACTCTTCATTTACGGGATCTAGAAACCAACATTGATTATCAGAGTAACTCAGAGGGGTACCTGGTGATAAATTAATAACTTCAGTTAGGAAAAGGCTTTCCCACTATTCTGCCCAAGACTAGATACTACAATGGGGACGGATATATAGAGACAGTGTTAAAATACAGACCTTGGTGCCTGTTGAGTCCACTGAATTCTTTCCACTATAGAGTTTTTAATTTGTGGGTGAAGACGAAGTGCAGCTTTTGATAAGAAGGAAATCTTTTATAGCTAATAAAAAGAGAATGAACACTGGGATCAAATAGATCATGGAAATTAAATGAAAATTATGGCGCTCTCCCACAATTTCTGCTTGATCTTTCATATGATGTTTGTTACATGGTGCACTCCCCTCTCCTCCTGCCCCCTGAACACTGAGCCCCGAGGTGGAGCATCAGGCTGGGCTTTCATCTTTTCCTCGATCTTTAAGGTGACACTATTTAGGAGTAGCAGGGAGACCCATATTACCCTGTGTTTAAAAAATCTGCACAATAGTTTCAGAAATCCTGTCGCCTACTGAACGCAGTCAAAAGTGTGTCTGTGGAATTAATTCTCTTCCGCTAAATTTATTTGGACCGTGTATTTTAAAGCTCCCTTGTTCTGTTTATCTCAGCCGGAGACACGTTAACAATTCAAGGGAAGACTAGTGTCAAAGGAAGGAAGGTGACTGCAGACTGGATGATGATTTTAATTACTACAATTATTGGGAGATTATTCAACAGCATCACAGATTTGTTTTCTGCCTTGGTAGGAAAGTCTGAGGAACATTGTGCGAAGAGCATTGTACGAGGATTTTACCTCTTGGTTCACATGCTTTCCAGTGCTGTTACGATGCATAGGTTAGGCATGACAAGCTCAGACTGCAGCAGGTTGGAAATTCAGCCAGTGCTAGCGTTCAGAAAGCTTTCTTAAAACGCAGGTGTTTCTAAATAGAAAGAGTTTAATTAGTAAACGCTTGGACCCAACGTTTACAGAGCGTGAAACCGCCTTTCCACACAAGTCCATTAAAGCAGCTCTGCTGACTCGATAATGAGGTGTGTGCGGTGAGCAGGGCAGCGGCGGCCGGGACGGCGAGCTCGGCGGTCCCTGGCAGCGCCCGGCCCGCCCCGGCCGGGCCCGGCCCGCCCGGCTCCTCCGCCCCTCGGCTCCTCCGCCCCGCGGCTCCCCCGGCGGCGCCGGTCGGGGCGCGGGGAAGCGGCAGCCCCAGGCTGGCGGGCAGGGGAACGGGCGGGTGCCTCAGCGGAGCCTCACCGCGGAGGAGTCCTGTCCCCACATTTCTCCTAGCATCCCGCTTCCGGTACCCTCCTAGCTTTTTATACCACGTTTTTAGCCAGGCGTGACTCAGAATGTTGACTGTGATTAAGCAAGCTGTCTATCTACAGATAGAGATATGTGGCAGGGTAACAGGCAGGATGATTGACATTACAAAGTTCTCTTCGGTCCACAATGACCAATAAATCCTCCTGCAGCTTTTGCCATTTAATGAATTGCTGGTTTGGTAGAGGAAAATATGCCAGACCTCCATTCCTATGTTCTCTTTTCCCCCCTCACCCTGTCCTGGGATTAGGGCAAGGAAAGAAGGGGAGCCGTTCATTATGCTCTTTCTGTGTTCTGTAATTACTGGAACTCAGGCTTAAGGTGAATTTCAGCTCAGATCATGAACCATTTCACGTTCAGATGCAAGCTTGCAATACTTTCCTAGTGGCAATTAGGAGCCTATTACAAGCCATTAGATTGATCAATGTACCTTAAACAATGTGAATGATTTATATGGCAAAGAAAAAAATCTTCTTACATCCATTGTACTGTTCCAGCGACCAACCTGGCCCTGTGTGGTCCATTCATCACAGCTTTAAACAACAAAAGCAATTTATTTAGAAAAACTTAAATGCAAAGAAACAGGTTCAGTTCTTCATCATGTAGGGTATCTGAGCTTTATCTCTGTATTGTCAAGAGATGCAGGCTGGAAGAATTCGAGTTTGTGAGGGAAGAAAGGAGGGGTGGATTTGCTGGTTTCCAAATGGATTAATTCACCTTGTACCTGAAAGAAGGAAACAAAGAGATCCCTGACTGTTTCCTAAAGAAGACACTAATCTGCTGTGCATATGCAACACAAGGACGAAAGCAGTGGCTTACACATGTGTTCAACAGAGTGTTTGGTTAGATTATTGTAGCCTTTTAATGGCAGTGGGGACACAAAACCACGATCCCTGGAAGTTCCAAGACAGCTAAGGAGTGGAAAGCAGGCTGGGATGTGCCAGCTGATGGAGGGACAGGGTAGGTGCATTCTTCTCCATCATGGATGATGATTCTAACAGTTCTACAACTAAGAAACTACAAAATAATCAGCTGCTATGAAAGCCGGAGCGGCTACCCTGTAGGCCTTGGGTCTGTCTTTATTTGCTTCCTTTCAGTAGACCCAGGGAACCTCTCATACATGGAAAATTCTTCCTAGCTCCTGGCAACCCCAGAGTGAAGGGTTGGGAGAGACTGGTGACTTTGCACTTGCCACCAGTTTGTTAGGGGGACAGATATTCGGTTCCAAATGAACAGGATCATGACTTGCCATTCATTGAACAGATACCCTGTTTCTTGCATTTTCCTTACCTTTTTGCTAAGCTTATTCACCTTGACACTTAGCACTCCAAAATTAATCTTCTCTATACATACCAAGTGACTGAATGAATCTTTGGCTTGGTGGTAAACAGTTCTGACATGCTCCAAATTAAAACTGCTGAAAAACAAAACCCCACACATGTGAACTAACTAAGCCATTCTTTAAAATGTGACTTTAATGGGACCAGTGTAACTGGTGACAGTGTTTTTTAGGAAAAAAGCTAAAACATCTGTAAGTCTTGGTTGAGCTGGAAATTTATTTTGGAATATCATATGAGAGAGAATGTTATTAATTTAAGATTCCAGTTATTATTTGTGTTTCAGCAACAATCTGGTCTCTGGAAATTGCTGGAATGATTGTCAAAAGTCACTGTTTTATCCCATAATTTTCTGCAAGGAGGTAAGCATAGAGCTCCTCAGTATCAGTGCAAAGAAAAGAAACAAGAGATGGGTGTCAAGAGATATGACTCTTTTGCTATGAAACGTGGATACAGCCATTCCTGATTTTCCAAGTTGTCCATACAGGATTGATACTATTCACTTATTTAGTTATCAGCTGTTTGCTTTCTTGCTAGGAAGGGATTAGTAAAACACAACATCAACCATGTAAAACCAAGTGATAGTTTCAATAAGAATAAGAGCCATGCTCCCCCTTCTGCAAAGGAGATCCCACATCAAGAAGAGCGTTTATGTTGAGAGAAGAGTATTTCTGCTGTCTGTCACACGCTAAACCCAGTTCTTCCTTTTCTTGTAGATCCTACGCTATCGAGAGCTTAACCCATAGAATCAGCAGTGTGTCCTGCTTACCTTAAACTTGTCCTTTATCATGGAGGAGACATCAAAGAAGAATAAAAGATCTGGAGGCCTCTTTCAAAGATTTTGTAGAGATTGTCCATTTAGTCACATTGTGCTTTAAAGTCTTTTTCCTTTTCCAAAGCTTTGTATTTGTCACTTTGCCCAGGAGAGTTGCTGGGCCAATCTCCTCAGGACATGTTCTGGCCTTCCTCTACTTTAAGTATTGCTACAAAAACAGTCTACTTGAAGGGATTTCTGCAATCCTTAACTACACATATACAAAAGCAGCCTATGCTTCCTAATATGCTGTTTCAGGCCCTTTCATTCCAATCTGGCTTGCATTGCCCGTTAATTATCTGTCTTCTTATTGTGATCAAGTGAATTTTTACTAATCTCCACATTTATTGTTAAGGTAAATAGATGCTGCTTTTAATCAGGATGGAGGGCCAGACCGATGTAGTTTGAAGTAACTTAAGTCAACTGTAAAGGGTTCAATGTGTGTATAATTACAGAGGATGTCAGCTATTCACTCCAGTCTAATTCAGTGTCTCTTTAGAGACAGACCTCTTCCTTTCCCCTGCTCCCTCTCTCACCTGATTTGCTCCCCACTGCTCTGCAAAGCCAGCAAGAAGAATACAGTGGAGGCCAAGCTAGCAGCAGCCCTCCTGAACTTCAGGCTGGATTAATTTAGTGGATTGGAACTCCTAGGTGAGTGTAAGCATGCGGGTACAATATAACACCTTCTTCCAACAAAAAAGATTGATTGCATCTTAGCCTCGGTATTAAATGTGCTATTATCAGAAGAAGCTGGAATAATGCATGCAGTCACTTTAAAAGAAAGCAGGTTTCCTTTGAGAGCATACTTATTATTTCAATAGTATTTGAGAACTAGTTTAATAGTGGCCACGTTGTTGCTTACTAAAATATATTTGAATTGAACACATATATATCAAGGCATTTTTTCTTTAGTTTGAATTATTCCTGAAGTTCTCATTAAATTTACCATTTGTAAAGGACAGATTAAATGAAAATGGCTTTTAGAAAAATAGAGCTGGAAATTATTTTGACCTTTGTGACCTGGAAGAGGTGATAATTTGCTGCAGCACTAGATACTGGACATATCTGACATTTTAGGTATTCCCTCATAGTTTCAGACCTTTGTACAGATGAACTCCACCTGGGGCAACTCAGCAGTCAACTTTTTGTTACCTTAATGTAAATGAGAAGACTACAGCTGTCTTAAGCAATCTAGGTGGACACCACCAGTGGGAAATGAAACTTGGGCAAGGGTAATGCTAAGAAAAGAATGTCTATTATCCACAATAATGCTCCTAACATTTTCTAAACAGCTATTACCTGTGTCTGTCCGTAATTGTCCTTGTTACAGTAACATTGCAATCTTTCTTTCTGAACAGTTACAGAAATCTCTCTCCACTGACTTTTCCGTATGTAAACAACCTATACAGCATTTTGTAATGTAAAACAAATGTGGTAAGTAGGTCCCACATTAAAAAATCATTTTGAGTGGAATGTCTGAAATGCTTAAGGGATTTTGGGGGGAGAGGTTAGAAAATACCAGCACTTGCACTCAGTTTCCAAATGCATTCCCGTATATGCAGATGAGTGTCAATAGGACCTATAGAGCACATTGTTGCTGATTTTGGATTGTCACTGAGAACGAATAACTCACTTTCTCTTTTGCAAAATGATGCAAAATAAGCTGTAGTGGATTTTATTATCTAATATTTCTCATGGCTTTTACTGCACATGAACATAACTAAATTTTTACATTGACAATAAAAATATTTGTCTATTTAGAAAACAACATGACTGCAAAATTCCCAGTTATGGCAAGACAAGTAGAAGCCAAAATCTCTATCACCACACCCCTCTATTTGTAATCTTTTTAGATAAAACATGCTAGTTACTCTAATTGAAATGTGATTCTCTGTAGGGGCAGACCATTATACACCTCAGAGGGATTGAAAGCAGTGAAACAAAATGCAAGTTTCACATTTCTAAAATCTCATCTCCATATTAAGAAATAAGATGTTCACAATTCCCATGCAGTACTTAACACAGTGTAACTTGATCCTCCATGATGTATTTTGGAGGAAATTCAGCAAAGCTCCAAGGTTTGTTCAACTGGGACATGTACAAAAATGTGTCCTGTTTGTCTGTTTATTTGTAAACATCCTGGCTGAAAGCATAGCTCTAAGAGGAAGAGCAGGCAGTGACCTCCAGCTCTTTCCTATTATCACTGTGTATACATCAGTATGTGAAGTCAAGTAGCCAGACCTTTCAGCCAGTACCCAGTATGTTATGCACTGGCTTCAAAAGAGACTTTCCCTAAGTGAGGATTACATGCTCCTATTCAAAGTAAGATGTTGAAGTTAGTGCACACGGAAACTTATGCTTGTTCAGAGGAAATTTTCTAAAACAGTGTAAAGTGTAAAATACAATTGCAAGCTTTGGAAAGATACGTTGCATGATGCTTTAACTCCAAACACTGTTTTGAAACCCTCTTCTCCCAGCAGTGGGGGGAGTGCTGATTTCCAGAACACGGAGATGCGATACTGCATTTTTCCAGGGAGTAGCTGTGGTACCCACAAATTGACTAGCCACATTCCATGAAGCAACAGGAGCACAGGAACACCTCTTTGTGCCAGAGGTACATACTGGAGATGCTACAAAATGTGGTTTGTTGCCATGTGAAAGACGGACTGAGCCCATATAACACCGGATGTTCTAATGGTGTGCAAAAACCTGCAGTATCTGGAATTTTGCAGCTCCAAGACCGAAATTTTACAAACACTAATTATTTGCAGATGGTGCCTTACCTTTCTTACACATGTGAGTATCTGCACACTCACACACATAAGGGAAAGGGAGGGGATTTCTGTAAATAAACTGCTTTAAAAGAAAACCAAATAGTCAAACTAACAGCTTGGTAGTTTGATATTAAATTGCCTATTGTTACGGTATTTTTCAAATAGCTGTTACCATAACAACATATTTTTTCTTTAAATTTTTTTAGCTGTTTGGAAAAAAAAATTCTTGCCAGAATTCTTCCATAATAGCTTCCATTAATAGCACTGTCTTCTGTTGGAGAGGCCAGTGCTGATGTCTCCTGCTGTCACAAGTCACTCACACATCTAGCAGATGTTTTGTTTGATAAGGCCAATTTGAGCTTTATAGAACACATTGTGGTTTTTCATCCATCCCCAAAGAGCAAATATCAGTTAGGATGAGATTCCAAACTGATAATTTGCTGCAAGACAAGGCGCATGATACCTGTCAGCACAATGTGACCCACCCCTGAAAAACTATCTCCGACTGAACTGTAAAGATTCTCCTATAACATAGCAATAGTGTACCAAGCACCAAGAGACAGACCTTGGAGCCATACATATAACAAGAACAAAAAAAAAGAAAAGGAAAAGGAGGGAGAAAGGAGGTAAAAATCCTTTAGGAGGCCAGTATTTTTCACCAGATCTGTAGCACATATTTTTACTACATTCTTAATGTAAATGCTGTAGACTAAAGGGGTTTATCTCTATCAAACAAAAGTAAAAACCATGGGGAAAAAGTGAAGGAAAAGGAATCCACTTTTAAACATTGATGCTGCCCCAGCAACACTGGCAATTTAATTTTGGATTCAAGTAATTTGCATGACTAAGAAATAATCGCTTTTCTAGCCCCTCCACACACTTGAATGTGGCAAACATGTCCAGATTATTATATTTAATAATTCGTCTGCTAATACCATCTTGTTTCTGGAAACAGAGACAAAACTATTTATTTTTGCAAGGCTTATTTTATAATTAGGTTTTTTATTTTATAATCAGCTGGGACCATATTTTAGTGTAAGTTGTTTGAATCTTTTTTTAAGCATTTAACACAGAATAAGAGAAGGTTCTATGAAATACTTGAATGCTATATAAAATTTCTCAGAGGAGGAGAAAATATTACTGTATGTTATTTCTATGTTTACTACCTGGATCAAAATGAGTAGCAGCTAGCCAGCCCGTAGGGCATGCTACTTTTCTAGAGAAGGTGTGCAACTGTGTACATCCAGATGTGTGCACGTGTGTGCCTGTGTTTTCTTTGTACTAGCTAAAAAGAATATCTAAAAATCTTTAAAAGTAAAAAGCATTGCTAAACAGTGTACTTTAATTTCCATACTCTTTTACATAAATCTACATTCACAAGAGTAGTTTAACTTAATTCCAGAGAGAACATTCAGGTACAGGTGTAAATGACATTGCAAAACAAAGTGGTTATCTGGTCATAAGGCCCCAACGAGACTACTGCCACAACATCAAATCTTCTGTTTAGTTTGTGAAGGTATAAAACATTTCAGTGAACCTGAAGACAGCAGTGTTGAAAATAGCATCACAAATCCTGTTGCTCTGTTTAAAATTCTGAATAGGTAGGGTGAAGTTCAGATTATTTTTTCCAATGTGTAGCTGAAAACATTTCTGTAAGTAAATTATTTCTCCCCACATTTCAGTGTATTTAAAAACATACACACATGGATGTATTTCGACTTTTAGGAATGCTAGTTTCAGTTTTAAGAAAGCAACAAGTCCAGCATTAGTCTGTCTGCTGGAGTTTCTGGTTTAGCAACGGAACTGTATCGGGTTTAACTAACACATTTTGATTACACATGATTTGACATAAAAAGGTGAAAGTGGTACTACGGATGCCTGCAGTTTGGTTGATAATGTTAAGAATGTTCATCCACACACTGTCCATTAGATTTGCTTTGCTGAAGTGAGATTACCAGCCTGAGATCATTTCATACAGGCAACAAATCTGAAGTTTCGAAATCAAGTGACAGGTACTACATGCTCCTCTTTACATGCATATACAACCAATATGGAGCATAAAAAAGTGTTAATGGGATGCATTAAATTTATTAACAACAAAAGTCTCTTGCATTCATGCCACTCTGCTGTAACTAGGATCGAGAAGACAAGCTTTAAACAAAAAGACCTTTCATACCCTGCTCCAGGAGTGTGACCAGTCGTGGTAGGTTGCTCTTGGGCTCATAACTACTGAGAGGACTTTTGAAATGGGCACTATTTGAACTTCTGAGCATGGTCTATAATCTTGCTTAATAATTACATCAACTGTGACAGTTTAATCCAGTGTAGGTATCTAAAACTATTCCTGAAATTAATAATAGGCATACTTTATAGCTTATGCATGTCAAAAGTTATAAGACAAGTCTCATCATGGAACTTAACTATTTTAACATGACTTTTTAAATAGACCAACCATTTAAAACAATTACATAACATTTTTTCTCCAATTCTTAAAACAAAAAAATGTTTCTTTGTATTTATAGGGTTAAATATAGTTAAGTGACCTCTACAAAAACTTCCTCTTTGAAGTGTTCTCTGAAGAGATCTTCAAGGCAGCTGAGTGCCTCAGATTATGATTTTGTAAGGTTTTGATGCTAGAAAATTGTTTAACAAACAGCTCCAAAATATTGAGATTTTGATTAATAACATACAGTGTCATGGTATTTAAATAATATAAAGTTTGAAATCTAACATGTGGCAGAAGAGTATGTGTTCCACATGGTTAGGAGAATGGGAATGGGGGCATACCAATATCTGAGCAGAAGGGAGATAGTTATGCAAAGCCAGTTAAACTATTCTTTAGGAATATATTAAACTGTTGTCTCTACTTGCGCCAGAACTTTTCTTCTAAATTCATGGTTGAAGAGGATGTTCCTTCAGCAGAATAGGGAGCTGGGGATACTGTTGCTTTGTTTTTTAAATGTACATGCTGTATGCAGAACCCTGGGCTTGATTAACACTGACTTCTCAGCAGAGAACAGTTTTGGAATATTAGCCTAATTTCTTAATATAGTAATATGTGAATAATACAACTCAGGGAATCTAGTTGAGTGTAAGAGTCTTGAAGAGCAATGCTTACACTGAAATCAGTCTTAAGGCCTCAGAACCTTTCACTGCAGTTAAATTCCTACAGAGTTTCATACTCTTCTCAATGTTAAAACTTTACTCATAAAAGAGTACTCTGCCAAAAGAAGTTTTACTCTGTCTAAGGAAGCAAAATACTGCTGTATTTGGAGTCTTTCCAATGACAGGACTTGAACTAATGTTAAGAGATGCTGTACTGGCCTACACTGAGGGGTTAACTTAAAAATCCCACCTCATTTATACCCTCATTACCACTGGATTAGGATCACATCTAATCCCATAGTAATTATATATTAGCTATGTATGTTAGCTCTAGATCTGATGTTTGCACACAAGTATTTATTTTACTAAGTGAAAAGGAGAAAAGACCTACACAAATCTGGCACCATACATCTATACCCTATTTGCAGATATACCTTTTAAATTGTAAACCAGAAAAATTTTGTACCTTAATTTCTATTTTGGGTAAGACAAAAGGGATTTTAAAAAAGCCAAAAGCATTGGTTTGGTTTTTTTTTTTTCCAAAAAATTAATTACAGGAGCAAAATGCAAATTGAGTAACTATTTGATGTGAATACATTAACATGAGAATAGGCAAGTTGCCATTTACCATGTCATTGCAACGCTGCAACTGTCCAGACATACACAACTTCCACTGTCGGAAGATGAAGTGTACCTGTAATTTTTGTTGATGCCAGCATTTCTTTGTTGTTTTTAATGGTTGGAAGTAGTGGGTAGCCACAGAGATGTACAGTGGAAAAGATTCATAACCTACATTTCTGAGCAGTTTTGCATTTGATCTATCAGTTTGAAGGAAATACTTCCAAATGCAGTTCTCTATTAGTGATGGGAAGTGGTTGCAATATGAATATGCTTTCAGCAGGGCGCTATGTAAAATGGACGATGAAACTAAAGTTATTCTGTCTTCAGATCAATGTAGGCATGAATCTTAAAAATGTGAAGAACAGAGCTCATTCAGCAAGCCCTACTAATTATATCTAGCTCACATTTGCAAATTGTTCAATTGTGGATTGGTATTAGTAAATCTCAAGGATTATTTTGCGGTTGTTGGAATCAACATCAAAAATAGTCTCCATTTAATCTCTTTTAGAAGAGCTGAAGCTAAATGTTACAAAACTAAAATGTAAACAATGAATAAGAGTCTTATAGCCAAATTATTATCTAATCACTGGAATCTAACTTCAGAATCATTACAGAACTTCTTTTTTAGTGTTCATTCACCACACCACAGATATAATTTAATAAAGATTTTAAAAGGACATTTTAATTAGCAGAAATATGACAAATCTTTGTGAGTTAGGGTTTTGAGACTGTAGATTTCCATCTTTAATCGCAGCTAAACAGAAGATAATCTCTTAGAATTCTTAAGCACAAATACATTTTAGTTAGCTTTTTTTTTTTCCTAAATAGTTTCCCTGGGTGAATTTCCAATCTGTTGATGCATATACCCACCATAGCTCACAATCTACTGCAATTTCAAATTTCAAAACTAAGTAGGCTGGTATTTCTTCAGTCAATAATGCTGAAAGGTACATACTGAAAAAGGAGGAAAACCCTAAAACCATTAAAATATCAAGTATTTTCAAAGTGCTTAACTCATGCAGTCTTCAGGAATTACAGAAATTTAAAACTGCAGTATTGAAGTTGCTGACAAAATGCTTTTACTAGTGAGCTCTTTGTCATGTATGGGAAGGCTAATCAAAGTCTGAGGCAGCCTTGTTGTTCCAATTTCATCTTTCCAGAAAGACTGGTCTCTGAGATACTGAGGCACTGGATTTTTACCTCATGGATTGTTGATAAGGCTTCACAACCAAATCCTCACGGTGTGTGAGTTACAGAGCTGGCTCTAGGCAAGTTCAAGTTAAGCTATTTGTATCCATGTCACTTTGGAAGTGTCTTGTTTTGTGAGCAATTAAAAAAAAAATAGGTCACGTTTTGTACTCTGGAGATATTGCTGTTTGTGATTCTCTCAAAATTTAAATATTTTGCATGCCTCAGACCACTTGCAGGGTAAATGGAGTCCCCTGCTGAGTAGCTAATAGGAGAACTCACACTTTCAAGAAAGTGTGTCTAATAGCAGGGGATTACTATAAATCTCCTGGTTTGATGTACACCCTCACTTAAATGTTATGGGAGTGGCTTCAGTATCCTGCAGCTTCTGCATCCCACTTGTAGCTGCAGCCAGGCATATTTACAAATCCATTGAAGGCAGAAATTTTTGAAGAGGAGTTATCAGCTCTCCTTAGAGATACCAAAACTCAAAAATTAAGTAATTGGTTTACCTTTCTTCCCTCCTTCAAAATGCTACATGTGTTTATTATTTTCAAGTTGAAGTCACCTCTCTGGGGGATTTTTGAGTTCTGCGATAGTTGAATATGGACTGCATATATATTTATTTGACTTGAAGTACAGAAAGTAAAAGAAGTAAAAGTACTTTTGAAATTAATTTATAAACTCAGTGCATTGCATATAATACTATGTTGTGTACTAGATAGTATTGATATGAAACTGACCTCTGAAGTAAGAAAAAAGTCCAACCAGAAAATATTTATTTGGTAAGTATAATGATTGCATTTGTTCATGTTGTACTCTTGGACATAGCATCTCCCAGGCATTTTGTTTGTGATTCACGGACTGCTGATTATTTCTAAAGGAATCTCTGGAAATTTTCGGAACAACTAAGTTCATCCACAGAACATCACTTGTGCAATTAATAGTTTTCACTAATTTTGTAGTTTCCTGAAACACTAGAGAAGCTTCCTAGATTTTCTTTTCTAGGCCAAAGATCTCTTGAGCTTTGTCCGTTTCCTGAAAGCCCTTGCTTGGGTGTTTCTAAGACAGCTTCATGTTCCTCAGCTGTGTAGAAGGCATTCAAGCAGGTGCTAAGTGTAATAAGGCTAGGTAAGAGACCAATCGTGTTTAATTGCATTATTCCTCTCCTAGCTTTGGGAAGTGGCTGGTGCATCATGGTTACTCTGCTGTTCATACTTTCAGGTACAGACTGGGGAGGTGGCTGGGATTTGTATGTGATATAAACAACATGTTCTTTTTACTAAATCTGTCTATTAAAGATAGTTTTGTGGCTAGCACAGCTGTCAGTCTGACAGCAGACATAGCTTCAGTTCTGTGGAGGTCATTTACTCCCCTGTGTTATCACAGCAGTGAGGTGAATACAGGCACTGGTGACCATCATCTCTTTCCTGACTGAATGCTGTTCTTAGGTATTTTGTGCTTCACGGTACAACTCTCCAGAGAAGTGGGAATTTTAAGCTCAAAAGACTCCTGAGGCAAATGGTATTTCAGTCTCATTGAAATCCAGCGAGGCACCAAGCACTGAACAAAAACCCCACAGAAATTACAGAAGAAATAACAGGAGAGACTTGAGATCACCTGTATCAATAGGAGTTCTTACCCTGCCTTGCAGATAGGTGAGTTCTCAAATGTTGCTGCTGCTCTTGCTAATTCCTTTGAATATGTGACCCATGAGACTGAAAGCGAACTGATAGGATGTTTGCTGTGTTGCTACACATGAATAACTCAAAAATATGCAGAAGACATAGGCAAAGTATGATTACTGGTTTCCTATGAGGAAGTCTGAGTTGGTAAGTGTATTGAAGTTTGTGTTGGGTGGACTTTCAGTGACTCAGAATCTTCCTTGATTGTTGAATGCCTTTAAAAGTAGCCCATGTTTCTGCTGGGATCATGCAGTAAACATTAGCCAACATGAGAAGTATCACAGATAATTGCAGTGAAAATGGTTAACTTTGTCTCAGATTCATCTGTGAAGTCATCTGAATTTTTATTCAGTGAAACATGAAATGAATGTGTGAGTCCCTGTTTTTGTTCTGAAACATATTTTCTTCATTTTTAGCTTATTTTTTACAGTGTGAATCTTTCTATTTTCTGTGTATTTTGATTGTTCTTTTGCTTTGAAAACAAGACCTGTTTTGTCTCTGCATAGCAAAATTAAGAATGTCATCATGATAAATTGGTGTATTAGGGAAAAGAACTTGGATACATTGAAACATTTTATAATTCTGTAATAGGAATTGAGGTTGATAGGGACAGTAGTCACATAGTATTTTTGCTAGTACTACTCTGAAACAAAGAATGATGAGGACTGGAACTTGCAGATTCAGAAAGGGCAAGTATGTTTCCAGTCTAAGAGTTAAGAAAAGAGAAGCAATCATTCAAGTTATTATTTAATGATGGATTGAAACTTGCATTTGAGAAATTACTTCATAACTTATCCCAGATAAAATGAAAAGAGAAGTACTTTTTACCTGGAAGATAAAAAAAACCAGTAATACTATTCTCAACCATCTACTTAAGAGAATTGGTTATAAATTGACATAAATTGGTTATTGAACAGAGGTACCACTAAAACTGTGACTGATTCTATTAAGTCTTCTCCCACTTTGTGCTTCAAAACAATCTCATCTTCTCATTAGAATGGTTGGAGACAGCTCTGTGAGTGACTGTGGATTTCTTTTCCAGAATCTGTAAACGTTTCAGATGCATCTGTCAGGCCGTACACCAGTTACATGTTAACATTAGCCAAAAATAATGACACTTCATTGTTACTGAACTAACATAACACAGCTATTCAAACTTGGCCACCTACCTACGCATTCCAATCTACAAAACACTGCGAGGGAAGAAAATTGAAGTGGGATCATCATTTGGCAGATACATATCATAAATTAGCGATCTTCCCAAGGCTTTTCACTGAACCAGCAGTGCAGCTAAATAGCTGTCACTGAGGCACCATGCTCACATTGTAAGGGAACGGAGTAAGAAGAAATCATTAATACAAACATTATTAAACAGTTACTGATTCTTTGGAAGATAAACTGAGGACATAAAAGCATTCTTAGCTGTATCAAGGCACTGAGGTAAGGAGTGTCAATTATTGAAAGCCGCTTGAGTCAGGACCCCGAGTGAAGCATAAATGCATGACAACCTTTTTCCAGCTGCTGAGGAGCTTGGCTGCCTGTGCCCGGGGCAGGACTGTCACCTGGGGTCAGGTGCTGTCAACAGACCTGTGAGAGAGTCTGCTGGGGACTTGTTGTCTGTGCTTGAGAGCTATGTTTACACTCAGGTGTGAGGTTGTAGGTGTGCCAGCCCCTAGTTCTGTGGCCTTTTGTGAAGATCATGCAATCTGATCTCCAGTCTATTTTCACCTGGCTACCTGGCTTGACCACACACCTGTTTTGTCACTACTGATTTTTCTGGCAGTGGATGTTTGGTGGCTAATCTTGGTTGCCATGGCCAAGCCTGCTTTGCTCTTTTTGCTTGGCTGTTCCCACTGTTCTTGCTGACACCCTTTGTGCCTGGTTGGAATTCTCACCTGCTCCAGGCCACCAGCTGCCCTGGTGAGAAGGGGGCAGTGTTTCCAGCCCCTGGGCTGTGAGCTGGAGCCATCAATTGGGGCATTTCATGTTTGGCTTCCTTAGAGAACTTCAAGGAATTTTGATACTTGTATTTCAAATGGAAGGAAACAGGACACATAGGAACCAAGTTTTCTCTAATTAATACCACAAGACCCATTTATTTTGGTGGGAGAGGCTGTAGCCAATTGTAAATACCATTATAAATGTTTTTGGAAATGATGGTTTACCTTTGCAAGTCTCTCCAGATCTTTAAGCTTTCCATGTGTTATCCAAAATGAAACACTAACGGATATAATTTTACAGAGTATGTTAAAAAAAAAAAAGTAATGCTGAAATCATTGACATACTTGGTTAGTGTTTTGTAATTAACACCTTCCCCCCTTTGAAACCACTAAAGCACTTTGTGGACTAAGTTACTGTGCCACTACTATCAAATAAGCTAGGAAATATTTTATAATATTTTGCTCCCTATTTTTACACCAATTTACATTATGGCAAATTAAAGATTTCCATTGTTCAAATTGGTGAACTGATGTTTAACTTTAAATGTTTTTACACTTTTGGTTTTCATCATGTATTTGACATAACTCAAATGTAACTAATTAGTACTGGAGTACAACTTTTCTTTTATCACGTTTTTGCACATATATTTTTAAAACATTTATTCTGATTACTTGTTTATCACAATATGCTGCTTTGAATTAAAATGTTGACTTGTTTTAATAAGAACTCCAAAATCTGTTCATACATCCTTCATGTAAAAAGCCTAACAAGAATTCTGTTAGTCCCATAATATAGTGGTATTGCTGTAAACATTACAATGGGTTTATGTTTTTACCATTTTAAAAAAAGATGTTCAGTGCAATACTTTTCCTCATCTTCAAGATCTCTTTGAAACCACTATTCTGAAAAATTGATAATGTTTGAAAGAAGGCAAGTTATTAATGCACAGCAGCATAGTCATCAATAGGCTACAAAATACGCTTTAAAAATCATGCTTGTACAAACATGGCACAGACTCTGCTGTAGCACTGTATGCTCTAAAAGCTGCAGATATATTTTAGAAAACACTGATGAAGCCATTACTGCTTCATGCATTTGTTCATAGTATATATCATTATTCAAGAAATTTAAGAACCATAATGATGGAAAATCACACAGAAAGAAAAGGAACATGGACTTTGTCAGAAACAAGGGCTACATTTTTATTCAAGAGGCCCATAATGATGGAAAATCACAGTGAAAGGCAGAGACGAAACAGGGATCCCATAAAGGGACTGACACACCACAGTGGCACAAGTAGTAGAACCGTCATAGCAAGTGGATAAAAATAAAGAAAACAAAATTAACTAGAGAAGAGCTGGATTCAGGGATGAAGCAGAAAACAGAAACAAATCACAGTAAATGCTGAAGATTAATTTCAAAGAATCTGCTGAGAATGAGTGCAGAGACAAGTTCCATCAATATTAATGAAACTGAAATAGAACTCCAAACGACCATGAGTACAAAATGGCACACAAAGCATTTTCTTTTAAATAGGTTGGAGATTAGATCATAAGACCTTCCCAAAAATGAACAGAATACACAAAAGATGTTATTATGGGAAAAATGATAAACAATCACAACATAATTAATATTTCTGTAGTTCTTTTTAAGATTTATCAGCACACGCATTTATTATAAAAGGATGGTTCATAGAAGAGATATTTAGGAAAATAAGCAGAGAAGAGTATTTTCTCATGTCCAATGTCCTACAAATATCTTAAAGGGATCTTGTATAACTTCAAGTGGCAGTCTTTGTCTCTTTTTTTAAAGCAGTGTAAGAAAACTAGACACTTCAAATCCTTAATAATATGTTCTACTTTAAGTTTATATAATGCACAAGAAAATATTATTGCCCGCCTTGAAGCAAAAAAAGAATAACTCTTATAGGTAACTTGACAGTCAAAGCTGTGTGCAGTCAGGAAATAAACTTTTCTTCCTAAATTACTTAAGCTGCCCACTCATATTAGACAGCCATGAGTACAGGCCATGGGGCTTTCAGAGATTCTCATATTCTTGACATTAAAAATTTTTGCCCCACCAGCTGACAACTGAATTCACTTCTCGTTAGATAGCCTATGGTTAGAAACAAGGGGTCACACTTTAAAAACCTGATTTCTAAAAAAGACCGACACAAATGTGTAATTTCTCAGATGATGTTGTCAGGCGTCCTGTAAATTGTGACTGGCATGTCAAATACTGTAAAATCTTTAGTGCAAGAGCAGAGCAGGTGAGTACCTTTTCTGATGAAGATTGCTCTTCCCTATGAACATTCGTTGTGACAGGCAAAATTTCAGTGTCACAAAGAGAGAGATACAATCAATCTGTTTCACTTATGTAAAAAATTAAACTATTAAAGGTTTTTTCATCTGTCACAAGAGTTGCCACATCTTTCTTCTCATAGCAGGTCACTGATGTTATTTCAGCGCCTTCCCACAGCTAGTCAGCAGTAGTTCTTCCCCACTTTAGGGTTGTCAATGCACTTGCTGCCAATGCACAAACCTTGCTTTTATATTGTAGTAAAGATGTGAGAATCTAAATAAAGCTATTGAGAGGAATAAAAATACTTTGTAAGGCAAAGTTTTGGTTTAAAAGGGAGACTGGGATAAAAATACTGGAATAAGTGTAAAAAAGATGTAGATTAGGTTTGGCTGAAAAGTAGTTATTTGTGGTATGTCATGCTCTCGTGTTTCTTCAGTGGGGCAGGAATTACTTAGTGGCAGATGGTAGTTAAACTCTGGCTGAAAATCCCTTTCTAGAATTTATTTGGGATCTGAAATCCCTAGTGAAATCTGTGTCCAAGCATTCGTGCTTAAGTCAACCTTTTACAACCTTTTTATGTAAAAATATTACAACTGTGAGGCAACAGGATTTCTATGATCATGTGTTATTTCTTACCATGGTGATAGTAATCTTTACCACTTGATAAGTAATCTCTTAGCGTTTGGGAATAGGATTTCATTGTCTTTGCAGGACTCCTCTGCAGAGGTGTTCTCAAGCTTTGGCTGCTCATTAAGCACTTCTGGCATGCCCAGTCCTGTCCTGCTGCGTGCATCCTCCAGACCAGCAACTAGCAGGGCAGGACAGTGATCTCTTCCTGATACTGACGTGAATGTAACTCTCCTTTAGGACAACAGGGCATGGGATACACTGGGAAGATGACTGCTGAACAGGTTTGTATCAGGAGCATTGGCACCTGAACAGTTGCCAGAAGATGGTGGGTGCAAGGCAACTGTGACAAGGCACCTTTAGAGATGAGGACTGCCAGGGTTTTTGCAATTCCTGTGGATTCTTGGTTTATGCTGGCACCACCAATAGTGTGCATATACAAGTGGTTTTCTAAGTTAAAATATGGCAAATCACACATTTACAGATGAGAGTACTGCACAGTTGAGAATAGAAAGTTAGGAACAATTTTGTAAGTAAATTATGGGGAGAACATTGGTGTTGAGCAAAGCTTTGCTGAGCTTCTAAGCTTTTCTGAATAGAGAATTACAAAATTACAAAGTCGCTAAGAGGTCCTCTCCTGAATGCACAAGTGAGGCATAATTGCATTGAGACTTTTTCTTATAAATAAGAACACTACCATGAAATTAAAGAAAAATAATATATATGTGATCCGAGTTTTAAATTGATTTCTATTGGATTTTTGTAGTATAGTAGCTGAGTTATGAGGAAGAAATTATTGGGTTCTTATTCTAACCACAAGAATGCAATATCGGCAGTATTCCATTAGTATTTACATGTAAACTGAAGCATTGTAGAGAATAAATCTCCACTGTATTTACAGAGGTCTCTGTAATCCTAATATAGAACAGAAACTGTCACCCCACCTTCTCTAGGGGTGCAGTGTTTCTGAATTAGACTGAGGTATACACTCATCTGTTCATGCTAAACAGTGTACCTTCATGAGGCAAAACTCACTGACTGCAGTGGTAAACTCTTGGAATTTCCCTATGCAATCCCATCTCGAAGGTGTAGTCTGCATCCCTGGTACCATCTCTCTATGTGCGTAGGGATAATGCCCTTTGGGGCTTTCATTCATAAGAGGAACATGTCCCACCCCCTTTCTGTGCACCAGGCTCCACATCCAGCCATACGTGCAATTTTTGTGAGCACTCTGGATGACCTGGTAAAGGTTGCAGATTTTCCAGAGTGTAAAGAATTCTTTGCTGTTTTGCAAATAGTGTCCTAACTATTTCCCACAAGTAACTCTTTTTCTAGGCCTTTAGAAATGTAGATGACTATTATTAATCGATTTTATCTCAACTTTTCAGGTTATAAAATGCTTTACAATCTGAAGTTAAAAAGTAGAATAAATATAATATGGAAAAAATTTAAAAGACTTTCAGAATTGCTGCATGATGTCCTTCAATATTTTGTTTGGTTTTCATTTTACAGTAATTTTGCAAATATGTAGTGTATAAAATGTATCATTATCACCTAACTAACGTAGTTTATTAGGTATCTCATTTTGTTCTTCCATCAAAAGAGAATGTATCTTATCAGGCTAGAATATAACTGCTCAATCTGTGTTAGATCCAGAATGAGGTTTGTGGCTTTTTTCCTGAGATCAAGTTTTTAAGTTCAGCTATCCAGATCTCTCTCTATAGATTTTTCTACTGTGTTCAACATATGAAGTCATTCTATCTATCCTAAGAAGTTACATCACAAACATTTTTGTGCCCTAGAAGAGAAAGATGAAATGTCTTTGAAAGGTAGCAAGAGTCTATTATTCTTGCATAGACATTTAACGGCACACAGTTAGAAATCTGGACTAAATGCCAAAACTTACATTATTTTAGCTTTTGATGTTGTAACTTCAAACTTGTACCTCACACAAACTGTAGAGTTTAGAGACATTTATAGAAAAGTAATTTTATTTTCCATAATGTTTCTTCCTTGCCAGTGTCTCCCAGGTTGCTGAACATAGCTCAAAGATTGCAAAAAACTGATTTAATAATAAGTCCTTCTGTGGGTTTATTCCTAGTCAGCATTCTTGCAGGATGGGCTTGTTTGGATTTTTTGTTTGCTTTCTTTTTTTAAAGTACACAGGTATAGTCCAAATTCAGAGACAGAAGTCTCCCTACTTGTAAATTAGAAGATCTTCTTTCGTGTTCAATAATACCCTTCAAGGCACGCGAAGTATTTAATACTTATGTTCCTTTTTCATAGTTTGTTGTTCAACTATCAAGCATCTTGATTAATACACAATTCAATGCTACCATCTACAACACTAAATAAAATGAAATCTACATCTTTTCTTAGACCACTACCATTCATTTTCTTTTAACAGTTCTTTCATGTCATATGGTTTTTTTGTTGAAAAAAAAAAAAATGGTTGTGCTGGAATGGTCCTAGCCTCTTGGAGGCCTAGAAGAAGTCTAGTATTGCTCACCTCATGATCAGTCCCAATTTAATTTTTTTCTCTGTTTTTATTAGTATTAATCATAAAAATATTTTTATTTTATAATGGTACTCTCATTTTGCTAAGGTACTGAAATGTTCAAAGTAGACCTGTCATTCTTGAATTGAAATTTTATTAATTCACTGGTAATTTGTCCTACTATAGAACCTCTCTCTTCTTGGCTTTCTCTCTTCTTGTGAGCAAATCTCTTTCACTGTTCTCACTATGATGATCTCTGTGTGCATTGTGCCTGTTAGTGACATTGTCCATGTTAAAGTTACGAAATTCAGCTGATATATCCAGAGTTATGATCTAGAAATATTAATAATATATGGCAGATCAGACTGTTCTGCACTAGCACTAGGTGCTTCTAGACTGACAAAGTCTGGGATACTGCAGAAAGGAGTGAGAGAGACGCTTTATGCCACCACACCAATCCTGACCATCTTTGGAGCTGCACTAACACCATTAAAACAAGGACACTTACCACAATACAAAAGAATGAAAATGCGTAAATATAAAATGTAAAGAGTAGTATGAATATAAGTGTGTGAAGAATGGAGTAAGGTTAGATTCTCTAGGAAATCAGCTGAATCCACAGCTAAAAGAACAAACACTATTGAACCCTACCAAATATAATGTTTAAAAACATTGTATTCACGCACACTTCAGCTGTGTGATGACTACCTTCAAACTTCAGAGAACTCGATGAACACCATTTAGTTTAGACCATGCCCTTGAGTAGTGTTTCTTTTTAGTACCAAGCGTATTTATTACCAGGAGTCATCTGGCTCTCTTCAAGTGGCAGGGACCCAGGTAATTCCGAGCTGGGGTGTGCAAAAGCAGCTGTGTTCTTCTCACCCCCTGGGCTGCACTGAATATTACCTGGTCACAGCAAGGATCAGGGGCTCTGTCTTTATTCTTTCAGTTCCACAAAACCACTTATTTTTGCAGTTAACAGTGACTTTGCTGTAAATATATGTTCTGGGCAGCAGAAAGCAAAGACTTTGTTGGTGGCAGAAACAACAAACTGTTTCTTTTATTACTGTCCCTTAAACATTGTTTTTAATCAAGTAGAGTTGCTCCAGGGCTGGTTGGCTTCTGTACATGATCCAGCTGTACAATAAGCTGTATTTGTGCAGTACTTTAGTGTTGGAGAGTTGACATGGAGATGATTGCTTTCTAGATGTTTGTGTGTTTTTCTGTTAAACTTATAAAACACATTTTGTATGTATTATGGTCAAGATTATTATGGTTTAAACTATGTATGCCAGTTTAAAACGAGGTTTTCACCATTGTGACAGATTTGGATAGAAACATTCAGCCAAATAAGGCAAACCTTGACTTTAAAAGAAACTTGAAATCAAAAGCATGTAAGATGAAGTGTTACATGGCCATGAGTCGATTTCTAGCTGAAGGAATCAAATGCTTTGAAGTCCTGTATCTGCATTTAGTGAAGTGGCCATGCTAACAGTAAATTAGATATAGGGACTATGGAGGGGGGTGGGGGAGAAGGGGACCATTATTACAGCATGCTGAATGAAGAGCATAAATTAAAAACTTATATTCAAACTTGCACATTTTTGTACACACATCTCTGACTTTGGTACCATATGTAGTCACATTGAAGTACAGCAACAAAAGTAGGCAGGGATTTTAATTTCTTTTTCTCTTCCAGTTCCGCTGGTTTCCCGAACAGCTAAAACGAAAATTATACCTACAGTAGGCTTTATTATTTGTGTATGTATATATACACAAACACACTCATACACTCCTTTGCTTCATGTATCAAACTGCTTATGCCTTACACCTGTATTGTGCTTACTAACGGGTAAGTTAAATATTTTTTTTTTTAAGAAGACAATCAAAAAGTTTATCTACTGACAGCTATTGTGCTTAGATTGGGCAGCAAAATCGTCTGACAAAATGTTTGGATTGTGGGAAAATTTAATAAGCAGAAAAGCTCTCCAAAAGTAGTCTTTCAGAAAGTTTGTGGCCTTATTAATAGAGCTAGGCAAATCCCTCCTGTACTGTTGCTGTGAAATAGTCTTGCAAACCACTACTTTCAGGACAAGTAAAGTGTCTTGAACTTTAGAAGGGTGGAAAACTATGGTGGTTTTATTTTGTTCCTGAAAAGGAAACTAAATTTGGTTACTGAAGTTTGTAATTTATGGATGTGAAGGATTCAGGGGCTGTGCTGAATTTACTTATAAATAATTTCTGTTAATTTCGATATTACTGAATGTTTGCTGTGGTAATACATTAGCTTTATTCAACAGCTAAGTAACTGTATTTTAATCTGAATTAGATATACTTCTTTCCCTCTTAAGTGTTTCGTGATAGATTTTAAGACAGTAGAAAGACCACATAAATATATTACTAGCAAGAACTGTTATTATCACTACACTATTAGAAAAACTTTGAAAAGATACAGCATTCTCTTCCTCAATATTATTGTTGCAAAAATCTCACGTCACTGAAATATAAAAGTTGTAACAGACATTTTTTACATATAATTTCAAATTAGGCTTAGTACAAGTGTCCTTTCTTTAAAAAAATATTTCAAAATGTGTTCAATATTATATTCCTTTTACTGCGATAGAGATGATATGTATCTGAGGATACTCTCACCTTGACTCCTTCACTCTGGTGTTTTTCAAGTTTTGAGAATTTTATCTTATGGACATAAAATAGGGCATGCTATAAGAATAGTTTTTACTGCCTACTCTCCTTCAATTTTCTTAGCAGGCAACACTTGATGGTGCCCGTCTTTAATGGTTCAGAGAAGCAGAGCCTGAGTTAAAGAAAATGTCTAATTTTTTTGACGAGTCGTGATCTGACTTGTGTAACATTCTGCAATTAATTTTTCATAGATTCTAAGTGTTCTAAATATTTTCTTCATAAACTCTCTATTTTATTCCTAGATTATTTTATTAATTTGCCATTTAAATTGTTATAAATAAATCACAATATATTTACAAGGGTCTCCTCCTCACCATACACCTCTTTATCTAGATAAGCATAAACAAAAATCTAGTGGTGTGCTTAAGCATCTGTGCTCCTTTGAATCTGAAAAGTACATGGCACTTCTCTAGGCATTTCACCTTTCCGAATTTCTTTCCGAACCTGGTGGGGGAGGGGCTGCTGAAATCTGCCTTGTAACAGAGGGACTTTCATTTCAGACGTTTTTCCTCCAAATTTGTCTCAAACCAAGACACCAGTGCTTCCTGCTCTGGTGCAGGATTGATGGGTGGGCAAACAGACCAGGACCTTAGCCTGGAGAAGAGGAGGCTCAGGGGGACCTTATCACTCTCCACAACTCCCAGGATGGAGGGAGGGTGTAGCCAGGTGGGGGTCAGCCTCTTCTCACAGGCACCCAGTGACAGCATTAGAGGACGTGGTCTTCTTCAACTGTGCCAGAGGAGGTTTAGACTGGACATTAGGAGGAATTTCTTCACAGAAAGGGTGATTAGATATTGGAATGGCCTGCCTAGGAGGTGGTGGAGTCACTATCCCCGGAGGTGTTTAAGGGCAGACTGGATGTGGCACTCAGTACCATGGTCTAGTGTACAAGGTGGTGTTTGGTTATGGGTTGGACTCGAGGATCTCAGAGGTCTTCTCCAACCTCATTGATTTTGTGACTTGCGCCCGCCTTTGCGAGCAGCGTTACGGCAGCTGTCCGGCCCTTCGGCCGTGGCCGCCGCTGTTCCCTGCGG
>VXBT01002520.1:67802-201355 GCA_013400235.1 Oriolus oriolus | reverse complement strand
GGAGGCGCAGGCCCCGGCTGGGCCGCTGCGCCGTGCCGGGAGGGGACGGGGCGTGGAGGGTGCGCGAGGGTGTCGCGGGGAGCTCAGTGTGCCCTCCTCTGTGCTTGCAGATGCCCCCGAAAAAGGGAGGCGACGGGGTTAAGTCGCACCCGATTATCGGAAGGTTCGGGACGTCCCTGAAGATCGGGATCGTCGGGCTGCCGAACGTGGGGTAGGTGCTCGGGGACGGGCGGGGAGGCTCCTCGCTTCCCCCGCGTTCGCCCCTGCGCCGGGCAGGGACCTGGGGCGCTGTGTGGGTGCAGACAGGTGCGGGTACGAGCTGGGGGACACGAGTCTGATTGCTCAGTGGTGGACTTCCATGTTTAGCTGGAACCACTTGCAGGTGGAGCGACGGAAAACTGGCAGCGATAGGCAGGTGTGTACGAGTCTGGACACGATAACAGGGGAGGGGTCAGAGAAAGGAAAAGTCATAGTAATTGCAGAGTTTCATGAAACACTATGTCCTTTGTATTTCCTTACTTCCACTGCTGTGTTTGTGTAATGTATGTTTTCGTGCAAATACTTATGCACACAAATTCCTTTTATATTTTGAGATGATGTGCACAGGAAGGGGTTAATTATTCCGTGTCATTAGTAGTGAAGAAGACTTTCTTTCTTGAAACTTCTTCAGAGTTTGTAGTGAGGCAAGCCTGAGTGACAGTTTGGAAGAGATGGTGGAACGTTAATCATTGATTTCTGTCATGCTTGTCATCTGTAGTTGTTATGGCTCCTCACAGGAGCTGTACTTGAAAAGGAGCATGAATTGACTGCCTAGAGGATATACATGTGAAACCTTTTGGTATTAATTCGTGTATCCTATTTACTAAGAGAAGGTCTCAGCATTGTCAAGCTTTAAATCTTTAACAAATTAGAGGACGAACCTTTGTGCATGTCTTAAAGCTGGAAGCATTGCTTTCTTATGTTTTCATTATAATTTATTTTATTTTTCAGGGTGTACCTAAGATGTACTCCATAAAGGAAATAATTAGCTGTAGCATTGTACTGCATGTCAATGGGGATAAATAGCATTTTCAGTTATGTTATGATGTAACTTTGAAGGAGAATTGTTAGTGGCTTTTGAGCGTGTTGGCTGTATGCAGAGCAGCGCTGAAAAACACAACAACCTGATTATTTATGGTAGGAGATTTGGGAGTTAATAAATCAAGAATTGCTCTTTTGGTTTGATAAATGCCAGCTAACAAAGTAATCTGCCTCTTGGTTTAAGAGAAAATGTTCTTTTTTCCCCTGATAGCTTTTGATACTTGTAGGCTTTTTTCCACTGGTATTTAGCAAGGATGGAAATAGTTGGTAAGGTACAACTGTATCTTCACATGCACAAAAGATTACTTGTAATTGATTAACTGATGTGGTTTGCTTTTTGTGCTGCTTTTTTTCTCTTTTCATTGTTGACTTTATTGCTTAGATACTGAAATTGTGTAACAGTATAAATAAAACTGAAGGAACAATACACTTGTGGAAAGGGTGAATCACGGCAAAACTAGTTCAAAGAAAAGTTTCAAGCATCCTTACGGGTGTCTCACTGTACTTGAGGAAAATGAGAAATGGCCAGTAGGGCTGTGCGTTGCTTTTGTCTTAAGTTTTTTTGCTAACGTATGTGGAATATACGTACTTAGGGGAATTTTAAAGGGTAGGGAAGAGAGGTAACATCACTGGGTTTCAGTGGGGCATTCCAGATACATGTGTCTTTTGCTACGATCAGGTGAATGGTCACTGCTGTTGAAGTAAAGGGAAAGCTCAGTATCACTTTAGTTTAGAATAAGATGTGGTTTTATCCAGTACTTTTAAATGCTTCAGAATTGAATTACTTTAAGAATGTGTGTATTTTGTTTATAGGAAATCAACGTTTTTCAATGTCTTAACAAAGAGTCAAGCGGCAGCGGAAAATTTTCCTTTCTGTACTATCGATCCAAACGAGAGTCGAGTGCCTGTGCCAGATGACAGATTTGACTTCCTGTGCCAGTATCACAAACCTCCAAGGTAACTCAAATTCCTAATATTTTTCTTCAGTTAGGCAGCTGAAGTAGTATTACTGAACCAAAACTTTCATGACAAGTTTAATGCAACCGTAATGTCTAGAAGTTTGTTATTGACATCTGTTTTAGAATGTGAAATTATATGTCTACCTGAATTATACCTTTCCCATGGCCACAATATGACCTTTATTGTATGAGAATGATAAATGTGGGAGCTGTCAGTCATTGCTCAGCACCATTTGGTGCTTGGTGTTCCTGTCTTTGAAGGTGGTTGCTCCCAGCTGACTTGGAGGGTCTTCTGAAGAGGTTTGGAAAATGAACAGTAGTGGACATACCTAACATGTCATAAGGTTGCTCATTTGTAAGATTTCCACCCTACACTTTGTATCATTTAAGATATTGTATGTGCTGCAGGGAGCTAAACAAACACCTGTCATTATCCCTGCATCCTCAGTTATTTGGCAATAAGTTTTATGGGCAGTCTTTTTTGTCCCCGATTTTTCTCTCCTTTTAATAGGCTCTGCTACTTGTTCTGTGGTATATTCAAGGATATTCCTACACTACATCTCTTCTGATTCTTTTATTATTCTAGGAGTGTATTAGTTTTGCCACATCAGTTTTTTTGCTATTGACTGTGTCTGTAATCTGCTCTGTATGTTCAATGTGGGAACTTTTGCTTGAACATCAAAATTTAAGGTACTTTCAGAAAACAGAAACTTAAATAGGGACTTGTGACTCATTAATTCCAGTTTGCAGTTACTTGCAGAGGTATCTTGAATTAAGTGAGTGTACATGAATTGTAGGTCAAACTAGCATGCGCATGTGTGCTTTTTTTCAGCTCTCGGGCCTCAGTTTTAGAGCCAGATCTCACCCACAGTTAAAAAAGATTGATTAGTCGCTAATTAAAAATCCATTTTCTGACTTAATTTTCAGGTCTAAACGAGCTGTTTCTGTCTGTAACTATTGTGCAGTTTTTAAATACTACATTAATATGAAGCCGTTTGTTTAGGTGGATTGTTACAACATGCTATCTTGTTTTTCCTGCTCAAGTCAGTGTTAAGCATGATGGTTACTGTGTGGATCTTAGAAATGAAACTGCTGAATTAGAGACAAAGCTTTCAGGCTGTCGACTGTGCAGAGATAATGGTGTGGCTTTGAAGTTTTGTTGCCAATTTTCTTCTGTATTGTACTATTAGTGCTGCTTTGGCCATGTCAATAATCCTTTTTTCTTCTCACTTAGCTATGAATGGCTACTCCCAAATTAATAGCTGGAGTGACAAAGAGATTATTACCTCTCCCCTCACCCTGCCTTTGGTGATCTATCTTTACAAGGAGTGCTAAGATCATAAATACCTGTGTGTGTACCTGTATATGTGTTCTCTGACTAGCAAATTCTCCTTCTCTCCCTCCCCTCCTCATCACTCTAAAATATTAATGAAAATAGTCTATTTTTCTGAATCTATATTCGGTAAATATACTGTGTTTGGTGATAAGCTGCATAATCAGCTTTTATTTGAATAGTCTTTTGACTTTCTACAGATATTTGTTACTTAAAGTCAATGGATGCGGGCATTAGTGGATAGTTGTAGTTCCTGAGTTCACTTATGCTGCTTATATGATTTTTGTATTTCACTGTAACAGTAATAAAGCAGAGATAATTAGTGATAATCTAGTAGGACAGTAGACTGAAGTAACTTACTAGGCTGTTTGTGCTTGTCTGCCTGAGATTAACTCAGGAAAAGAAGGCTGTAGTCACAAAGATATGCTACTGAATTGTAATTTAAATGTCTTAATTTCTCTGTATAGTCTTGATTTTGTTCTTCATCTTTATGTAATATGTTCTGTGGTAATTTTCTACTTGTTTGGCTTAGTAGACGTAATCCATCTGTGCACGCAGAATGTTTTATAAACAGTGAATTCTCTTTAAATTGGACTCTTGTCTAGCCTCAAGATTTTGTCTTTCAAAATCTAAAGCATTTGCGTTTTTTATTTCCCATGTTACACTTAGTCTTCACATAACTGCAGTCATTGTTGGGAGATGGGGAAAAGAAAAAGGGTGACTTTGTCTTAACTGAAATGAAGTATGACAGGACAAAGTGATCTTGCCTTGGTGCCTGCTGTGAGCCGGGGCAGGGGAGAGGGACAGGGCTGGGCTGGCAGTTGCTGTCTGTCCCACTAAGCTGGGATTGCTCTCCTGCAGTGAGACTGGCTGCTGCCAGGGGCATTGCTGGTGTGAGCTGGTGGCTGTTCTGCCATTGGAGGAAGAGTTGGGATCTTCAGGTACTGTTTGTTGTTTGAAGATCCATTCCTCTCTCCAAAAGAGGAGAGCCTCAGCTTGGTTGGGACTGGTGTGCTGTTACTTGTTAGTCCGTGCTGAACTGACTTGTATTAATTGGAAATGTAAATATTTGTAAATGAAATCACATAGGCAGCAGTTTAGAGACTATTACCTACTGGTAAATCTGTACTTAATAGATACACTGGGAGAACTTGTAACCTGTGCTTTTTTTTCTTTCTGCAGCAGTGGGATGTATGTGACTGTTGACAATAAATAAGTTGAGTGGTATAGACTGTACACAGAAGGTGGGCTCTAAGAACTTACAGTAAAAACTGCTGTGTTGTTGCCAAATGGTACAGATGATTTCTTTGAGCTTTAGTGTTACTACTGCTTGCTTTTTGGTGTGAATGAAACTGTGGATACTAAAAGATAAGAAGAAATCTTGGTATATTAAACACAATTCTGAAGGCTTGTTATTTTAAGGTATTTGTTTATATTATGATACTAACTTAATGTATGTATTTAAACTACTTATTTTTTTGTTATAAATTTCATACAATATTCAGTGAAAACTCATTTGTTACATTGTGCCCATGTGTAGCTTTTTCAGAAAGGAGAGGGTTGATTTTTTTATTTTGTTGTCCTCCTACCCCTGTTCCCCCAGTACAGGTACTTTCAGGCAAGGTTTTACAGACTAATGATTGGATTAGTTCCAGCTTAGTAACTGGAAAGAGAGTATTTTCTGTAGACTGGTTCACTTCAGCAGGAACTAAAGCAGAAAGGTGTATTTCCCCCCCACCTAATCTATGAATCTTAAGTAGGTAGCAGAGGATGAGGTCTGCTAATTCTGTAATGGAAAAGAGATGTTTTTCATCTCAACAACTAGCTCCTGACATGAAAATTATGACATGGAAGCCAGAAACAGTTGCTCTGTTAACTGCAGTTAATATTTTATGGGGCATCATGTGTTTAGGAGTGATGGGTATCTCACACAAAAAAAGAACTGTGTGTATAGTGCAACTGAAATTTTAGTAACTTAATAAAAGCTTTAACAAAGCTATTTTCTTGCATGTTTTTTGTTCTAAATTTAATTAAAATGCTGCTTAATCACCTTAAACTTAAAAATATTTTTTAGCGTAAGTATGTCAAACTCATGTAATTTGAACAGTGATTTTAGTGTGTCCTAGCTCACAAATGGCTTGAAAGCCTCTGGGTACATGTACTCACCACTCTTAGCCCATATGTCCTCCTGCCTACTGCCACAGCTGTAGTGTGCTGTGCCTGACCAGGAGATGTGCCTCAGGTGACACTGAAGTCCAGCCTCAAAACGATTTTCACTGAGGTGGTGGAGGAAACTGCAATTTCCTCTTTGATTTATTTTGTGCCCCAATAATCTCCTCACTGCAATTATTTGCATTTTTTCTACTTTACTCTAAGCTACATGACTAACTAAAAGAAGTACTCAGGAAGAAGCGCAGTAAGCCTAAGGTAATTAACCTGCAGCCTCACTGTAGGTAATTACACCCAAAGACTGCATTGGCTGATAGGAATCAACCTGTCTGAACATATTAATAAAAAAGGTGATTTTAAAGTCCTAAATTCCTCCCTTGCTTTTAAAATCAAACGAGATTATAAGCAGTAGTGAGTCAAGAGAGGATGAATCAAACTACTTAAAAAAAGTTGTCAGTATTTGTTTCATTCCTTGTTTGCAGCTGTGAGTTGCCTTGCACACGTGCATTCACAAACACAAAGGTTATTGCAACCACAAACATTTCTATTTCACCTAGACTATTTCTAATCTATCTTGGAGGTCCTTTTCAAACTTAAATTTTAAAGCAATTTTGGTTATCTCAAGGGAGGATAATATCTAAATTGCAACTACCCCTCTTCAACTCCAGCACTGTCCATTATTCTTCAGGATCTCTATCCTTTTTGTCAGCAGGTTGCTTTGATTTGTTTTTTTGCATTGCAGATGATAAAATTCATTCATTCAGATCTTTTATGCTCAAGTGATGGTTACTGAACTAGATCTGAGTTACTCCCATTGCTGTCTAGATCATGGAAGTCTGCAATATTAAATGAAAGTTCCCTTGAACTCATTGTAGGGATGGCATACTCAGATACATGATAAAGGTTTAAAGTCAAAATTATGTAATCAGTTTCTGGAAAGCATTTTGTAGAAACCAGATCAGCAGTGGGACTTTCTGAGGGACATCCTGTGGGACTTAATCTGTGTTTAAGAAGAACATTTATGTAAATGGAAACCACCTGTAGTTTCAGAGTGAGAGCTCAATAATTTAGCAGGATATAACTCTAACATACGAGCATCTGTAAAAGAATTCCATTTTTTTACAGAAAATGACTGAAAATTTATAACTATATCCTGTTGTTATTTTTCCTTAGGTGTTACTAAGTTTGCCTGCTCTTCAGTTTGTTCTGAGCCTGCTTAAATCAGCTGGGCTGTGATGCTTGTTCTAGCCTCGCATATTTGCCAGCAGTGAATGAAAAACCTTAAGTAATGGTGGCTTGAGCCATCTTTTCTGCCTGATGGGAGAAGGCAAAATTTAATTAGTTGTATTTTGTTGGTGTAATAACTTACTGAATAGTTTGAGAATGCACGTGTTTGGTATGTACAGGACATGGAGTATGTGTTGTAATCCACATTGAATCTCTTATCTTGTTATAATTTGTATAATGGCAATTTAATTAGCAGATTTTTCACTTCTGGTTCATGTGCCATTAGGTTCAAGTCTTGTTTGTCAGTAACATGGATAAAATGCTATTAACGAAATCATTCTTGTATAGAAATGATCAAGATTCATCTGCAGTACCTAGTTCTTTGGAAGCAGATTCTTTTAACTGCCCAGTGAGGGATTTTGCTTGTATTGGTCAAAACTGCTTGCAAGATTGATTGAGGGAGCTGTAATACAGAGTACAGTCTCTTGGAAGGGGGAGGGACTGAACTGTTTGGAAATGAGCCAAAAATAGCAGCGAGGACAGACTGAGAGTTGAATGGCTCTCAAAGAGGTTGTCACAATATACATGTTCTCTTTCTATGTTGCTGCATTTACTTCAGGTCATTTGTGAATGCTAACAGATGACTCTGACTTAAATTGTATGAATTTTCAGGGAGGAAGAAGAATTTCTCTTTTCTAACAGACTTAATGTAGCAGCTTTTAAAGGCAGAAGAGCCTGTGCTGGAACCAGGAGATGAGTAGCACATTTGGCTTTACCAAAGAGAAAGGAGAGCTGGACATTTCACCTTCATACTGAGCCTTCTTGGTTGTGGGATCTAGGACCAGGTAGAGTTTGAGTTGAGAGAAATTTCTTGAACTATTAAAGAAATGAATAAAAAGTGAGTATGTTTTGAGTATTATCATCAAGGCTTGCTGGAAAACTATTGCATTTTGAATTTAGTTAAGCTGTCATATAGCTTTCCAGGGTTTCCTGGTAGATGTGAAATTTCAGTAAACTGTATTAAATGCTGCAGAGAAACTAATGGGATTTTGGTTTCATCGGGGAAGAGAGACTGTGGAAACCTAGAAGAGTGAAAATCCAGGGAGAGAAACAGCATTTCAGTCATCATGTTTCAGTTGAAGTCACAGCTTCAGGTGTGTGCTGACTGAGTTTTTTCAACAAAGCAATTATTTGTGGAAACTCAAGAAGTAAATATATGCCTCTTCCCCTCAAATTTTGGAAAAAAAAATGCACAACAAATTGCAGATACCATATGTATGTATATTTTAGAAGCAAAAAGGGAAATGGTTGCACTGAACCATTCAGAACTGCTGTAATGGACAAAGAGGTCAGGTAATGAAACTCCTCCTAAGTAGCTGATTTGGACTGAAATTTGAAACAAAATCTGAAACTAAGTTAGTGAAAAATAAGCTTCACCCCCTGCAAAATATGTAACCCTGTGGATGCATAAGCCTCTTATTCCTGAAATGCCCTAACCACCCGACTACAAAACTTGTACTTTGTCTGGCCCAGTGAGTCTTATGCTCTTTACTGCATGGTTGCTCATACAGTGAAGATAGTACACTAACACAAACTCAGTGCTGCTTTCAAAGTGAGGTGAAAAATCCCTGCTCAAGGATTATACATGTGGTTAAAATATAGAGATACTTCTGAACTTGGTGTTCTGTTTCATATTATAAATCCTTGTGACATGCTTTATGGTAGATTGGTGTTGCACTGATTTGTACAAATGATCAGTTGATGCCACCTGTTCCTGATGATCATTTGAGGCTCAGTGACATTATGCTAATGCTGACTAACGAATCTTAAGAAATGGAAATTAATTTGTTTAGAGGAGGAGGAAAAAAAAAAGCAAAATGCAGTGAAGTCTTCCATAAACGATATTAAAGATATACAGTGCTTTCCCGCCATTCTGTGCAATGTTCTCTGTTTATTTAGTTACATAATGTTTACTCTTTGTCCTTTAGAGTACAGGCAAGTGTGACTAGCTTGTGCCTTTTTCTGCTTTTCTGTGTATTCATTTTTCTATGATGAAACAGAGATTTAGACCCGGGAAGGTGTCTGCCAGTGGGGGTACTTTTAGTGTGCTTGGAATGTGGGCTTTGTGGTACCCCAAGTGAAGGTGAGAAAGCGCCCTGGAAACCCACATACTTCAAAGGTCTCTTGCTTGTATTACTCAACTGTGAAAGAAACGTGCTGGGGTTTTCTTTCCATTGTGTAGTAAATGAGGTTGATTCTGGTGATAGAGTGGCCATCTGCATATGAAGGTATCTGTCTTGCTCTAATGTGGCATCTTTGTAGTGAGAGTGTGAATTGTTCTGATGGCTGGCCAGGAAGTTAATCCCACCAGAAAGGTGAGAGGGGAGCATAGAACATTTCTTACACCACCTTTGTTTTCCTTAAAACACAGTTTAAAATGACAATGGAGAAGTGCTTTAAAGAGTGGCATTTTTCTGTCTTGCTTTTGAGTGAGCGTCAAAAAGCAAGGGCTGGGAAGTTGCTGCAGTTTCTTCTGAAGTATGTTAGTTCTGTTTGTGTCAGGCAAAAGGAATTACTGGATTAATGCATTAATAGTTACTGGCTTCTGTCTTCAGACTGGGAGTTACTCTTGCTAGTGCCTTAAATAAGGATTTGCTGCTTCTGAGTTTGTATACTGGTAGTTAAAAAAATAGTGGGACAGTCATGTTCTTTTGACTGCATTCCACGGCATTAACTTGCAGCACACAGTATGTGTCTTCCCAAGGATGAGCCCTTCTTTTCATGGGCCTAGTGAAGTTTAAAGTCAATATGCTGTGTACCTGAATTTAAGTAACTTATTGTATCATGTTACATAATTGCTTCTAAGTACATCACAAAGATATTAATTAGATGAAACATGTCATTGAGTTCCTAATTTATTACACCTGACAAGTTTAGTGACACTTCGAACTTCACCTTGGTAAACCAAAAGATTTTGTCCACATCTTGTATTGTGAAATTATTTTACTTGAAAGAAATAATTTTTCTTTGGAAATGTTAGAGCAAGATTGAAAACAAAACCTTTAGGTCACCACTCTTCCAGAAATAGTTGATGTTCCATACTCAAGCAGATTCTAGTGAATCATCTCTTCCCAAATTAGGGAGTTAATTTGAAGTGAGGAAGCGCATCTGCTGATATGTGTTATTTACAGTCAAATGGAAGTGGGGTAGCACCAAAGAAAAAAAGTTGAAATTGTGTTTTCTTCTACCTAAGTCAGTTGGTCTGAGCAGAGACAATGTTCCATAGATTTCTGTAACTACATTTTTTTCTGTCTGGACTATAGCTGCCATACCAGGCACTGGGATAAGAAGAGAAGGGTGATTTTCCTGCCGGTGGAGTTTCCTGCTGTTACAGATTTGACAGCAGTCATGTCATATATTTCAGTATTTGAAAGAAACGTATGTATGAGCATGTTGTGACACTAATAAAAATAAAGCTCCGTTTGGGCTGTGGACAGCAAAGATTTCAGAAGTATAATAGTGCTCAGAGAGGGTTTCTGTAAGGGCTGCCTGGGAGGTTACTGGCTGGGTCATCCCTATGCCTCATTGCCACTTGTGTGCTTGTTTCTGTCTGTGAGCAGCACTGCAAAGGTAGGTCTTTGGAAAAGGCATCTTAAGGTAGACCTCAGAATTTATATCTTTGGATTTGAATCTGGTGTTGAAAAACACTCACCATAAAACAGAGCCCTCTCCGCTTTCCAAATCAGCTCTATCTGCTCATGCCGGCTTCAGGGCGTGTCACACCCCTCTCCTTGGGGCTGTGAAAGCTGTGGGTTTGGGTGTTAGCTACTAAGTGCCAGTGAAATAGTGAGCTGTTGTGTTAGTCCTAGCATAGTGCTAATGAAATGTCATGGTGTTAAAGTGTTTGATGGGAATGAACTACTGTTCCAACCACTTATTTTGGAGTCCTCAAGCTGGAGGTGTTGAGACTGTGGTGTGCAGTTTTGGTCTTTTGCAGGTGAGGGATTTGCAGCATTTCAGTGTGGTTCCCTCTGCCACTGTTCATCATGATGATGTCATTTGCATAGAACATATGAAGGTGCTTTTAGTTGACACCTTATCACGAAGTTTTAGTGGTTTCTTGGGTTTTTTCTGACTCAGCTGGATTTTGAGAAGTAATTTGGTTTAGAGTATACATGATAAGTTTAATGCCCTTGAAGTTATTTGTTCATTTTAAAACAAGCTGAGAATTTGTGAGGATAGAAGGTTTGCAATTTATAAATTTCCTGTAACTTTGAAAGCTTTTTTCTGGTTTTTGTACGTAATTTGAACTTAATGACTGTTCTGTTGTTGCTGTATAAAATGTCATGTGAACATGTCTGCTTAACCCTTTGCTATTCGCTGTGGTGGAAAACATCACAGCTGTTTACATTATAATACCATTTTATCTGCTTTTTTTCCAAATTGTTTGCCTGACCCTGGTCACTGCTAGTTTTAATCACCACTGTATTATGCCCTTGTCTTCTGAGAAAGTTGCATAACTTACTGAACTAAATGGTAACTTTAGAGGTGCGCAATAGCAGAGTGCAATGGCCTTTCGTGTCTCATCCCTTTGGTCCTGTGTCTATCCCTTTGCTTTGCATTACACATGACATATCTATGCCTCAATCTTCCAGGCCTGCTCGATTACTGTATAGTTGTCTGTATGATTCCACACTTCAAAACTAGTTTGCTTAATTTTATATAAATAGTTACAGAGAACTTAGAGAATGAATGTTTCACATGCGGTGGGGGGAATTTTGTCTTACACATTCCATACTGTGATGTTTAACTTGTTCCAAAAAAAAGAAGTGTTGGATTTTCGTGTTCTGAATTTATTTCTGTGCCCAAAATTTTGACTAATATGCTTTAGTAATGACACATTTAACTTTTATATTTCAGCAAAATTCCAGCATTTCTGAATGTGGTGGATATTGCTGGCCTTGTGAAAGGAGCCCACACTGGACAAGGCTTAGGAAATTCCTTCTTGTCTCACATTAACGCCTGTGATGGGATCTTTCATCTGATGCGTATGTAAACTTATTTATCTATTTTTTTTCTAGCTTAAGGACAGCATTGTTGTGCTGTAATTAATAACTCTGGAGAAAATATCCATTACAATTTTAACCTTTACCATTCATTTCAAAGCCATCAGGTCTTAGGGTTTTCCAGCCAAGACAATCCTCATCCTCTGCTCTCTAACAGGTACACCTTTCTTCAATAGCATTGTGCTGAAGACTTAAACTAGGTTTTTGGAAATCTTCAGTAATGATGTGTCGTTTTCTTTTGCCAGCAGTGCATGGCAGTTTATTTAATTTCATGAAGAAGGAGGAATGGAATGTGTTAATAAAAGACAGAAATGGAAGTAGAAATCTGCTGCTTTTGTAAATCCTTAAACTTTCCAGACCCTGAGAGGATGAAGTTTGTTGCCTTTTACCAGGGTTTGGTCCAAGTTCCTGATGGACTGTGTATCTTTGAGAACCAGTGCCCTGAAACCAGCTGTCAGTTTTCAGCCTGGTGGGTGGGCACTGAACCCTGAATCCCTGCAGTCGCAGTAGAAAGTGGCTTAAAAAGAACTCAGGCAGGCTGCCCCTGTTCAAGGGCAGTAGGTAGGGGACTGGAGGGTGAAACTTGTATGCCAGCAAGCTGGAAAGGAGGTGTTGCTGAAGATGAAGAGAAGAGTGATAAAATCTTGGTAAGAAGAGCTGTAACAGGAAGTGATCTGGGGACTGTGCATTTTCAAAGCATGAAAAATTTAGTGGTTTTTTTTCATTTTGATTTGATCTGGAACAAATTTTCGCCTTTGAGCACTGAAGGTGTTGCTTCCCATCTTTATGCTGGTGTGATGTGCACTACTACTGCCTGTGGTAATGGCCAGCATGGGAAGCAGAGTCCTTCAGAGAATTGGTCTTTCTTATTTATGGATGCCAGACAGGAAGTCAGAAGCAGCTCATTGTGGATTTGTGCCGTAAACTTCAAGCTCTGCAAGCCTGAGTATATTGAAGAAAGGCTTGTTAGACTTTGACTTAGCTTGGTTCAGTTGGTAATTTTGCAGTAAGCAGTCTGAGAATTAACCAAGTTGTATTAATTAAGGTAGCAACAGGCAAGGAAGTGGCTTGACAGGAATGGAGAGCTTTTGTTGAGTGTGATGAGACAAACTTTGGGTAGCTCACCAAAGGTGGTTTATAGTTCTAGGCTAAAGGTTTTGATCCCATTTTCTTTATTCATTGAGAATGTGTTAAACTGTGTTTGCTTTAAGGCAGAAGGTTTATTGGTGGGTTTTTTTAGCTGCCATAACAGAATACACTGTTGTTAGCTCGGTGTTCTGAGATGTTTTTTGGAGAAGGCTGTTGCCTATCAGTTGATCTTGTCAGTTGAGGTGAGCTCTTACATGGCATAAAGATGAGGACAGATGTGATCTGTTTCCACCTGGCTAATTCTCTACTTTCATTACTTCATTTAAAAAGAGGCTGTACCCCTATCTTGAAATGCCTGTGGATTTTCAGCCTTCAAATTTCCATGCCCTTTGTTAGACTGTTACTTTTCCTGAGATATATGGTTTTCATTAAATCAATAAAAACATTGTTTATATGTCTAAGGTATATTTTAATATATGCAAAGAAACAGAAAACACACAGCAACCACACATCATAGGGTAGTAGGACAAGTAAAAGGAGAGGTAAGTTTGTGTTGAGCACCACTGTATTTTTATACATGATTAGTGACAGTATGAAGTAGATTCTCTTAGTAGCTCAGCAAACAAGGCAGTTAAGTTTTCCTCTGCAGAACAGAGCAATCCATTCTTGGGTTTTGATACTTCCTGTAGATTTTTTTTTTCTGTAAAAGTGCACAAACTGAAAATGATTTACTGATATTTAAACTAAACCAGTTGGTCTCCATACACTTAAAAAGAAAAATTTCAGACGTTATACCAGTTTCTTAGGGGTAGGACTGTAATTTACTTTTGGCCACATCCAGTTATGAAAACCTCAGATATACTTGCTGACTTATTGGCTGAGTGGATGGGGGATTTAATTTTGAAATGGTTGTCTGTCCTGGATAGTGGTGTTCGCAGTCCTATAGTAACCTGACACGTGCTTTAAGGTGCTTACGGCTTTGTTCATCTTCCAAGTTCCACAGTTTAATTTGAAACATTTCTGACAGTTCTATTCTCCATGTTTCAGGTGTACTGCAGTTTTAACTGAGGCAGCAATGTTTTTTGTAGTGACAGAAGGAAGGCTGTTTGAAGGTTATGGTAGTGTTTCTTCCACAGTTTCATGGCTTTCACCACCTTTCAACTTTTATGGCAGATCGGTCACAAGTACTTGTAGAAAATTACTTTCTTTGTATGGGGAACTGTAAATGGCAACTTTGTTACAAGTGTAAATTTACGAATTACCCTTAAACAATGCTTCAGTGAGGAAAATGGTAGATATCACTATTTAGTCCCTGCTATAGCTCTGTCAAGTTTTTGAATGTACTGGATATTAAACAGCCAGAGCTCTTCATGTTTTTGAATTTCTCTTCCCACTGATATTTTGCAGTCCTAGTTTTCTAGAAAATATGTTCCACATTCTTCTCTTATTTTTAGTTTCTTAAATGAAATCCAGTCTTTCTCTTCAAAGGTACAGAAACTGGGAGGAAGCTTGTCTGTAAAAGTACTTCGCTATCAAATGCTCCTTTTCAATTAATAAAAAACATTAGGGTTGGATGCCCCAAGTTTGAAGTAGGGCAGGCAACACTGGGTTTTGTGGAAGAACCTGAGAGCTGACCTGTGCCATCCCCTGGTGTGCCAGTCCTGCAGAGGATGGTGTGAGCTGCCTGTAGTGCTGGGGGAGTGTGGGCAAGGAGCGCTGGGAAGCTCCTGCTTTGCTCTTCTGGAAGTGCTCTGACTTCACAGCAGAGGAGCTCCAGCTGCCTTTTAGCAGCAGGGTGGGGAGTTTGGTAACTGATAATCCGTGAAATCTTGTTCTTTGTGATAAGAGTGAAAGAACTATGAAGCTAGGTAAACATCCCCTGCAGTCTTACAGAAGTGACTGGTGTGACCAATGTGAATGGGTTCCTAGAAAGCTTTAATTGCTTTTACTCCAGTTTTATGTTTGTTAAAACTGGAAATGTTTAGTACACCCCCTGGTTTCTGCCTCCTTCAGGGTTTTAGGTAACTTCTGAAGCTATTTGTCATTATTTAAAGCTTTGATAGCTATGAATCATGACAGTTGAGTAGTTTATTCTTACTTGAAAAAGGCACTAATCGAAACTGAATTTGACAATATTTTTGCAATTTTTGCTCAGCATTTAAAATCAAGTTGACTTAACTTTATTTTTTACCTTCGTGAGTGTTAATGGTAATTCGCAGTAATACTGCCACTGTTTTGATTTGCCTGCAGAAATCAAAGTGATGATGAAGTTATTTAACTGCCTAAGATACATCCTCCTTTTTCACTTTTTTTGACTTTCTATAAAAATGTGTGTATTTTCTCTCTAAAGATGCTAATCATCTGTAGCTTTTATATACTTGAGGCATGATGCATTTTTCCCCCATGTTCTCTAACAAGAAATCATACCTGCTGATTGCTGCTCCTGAAATCCAACTGCTACTGGGAGGAGGCATGTGAGGATATCACTTAGCCACACTCCACTGCAGTAGCATTTCAGTGAACAAAGTATGAGTTCCATCTCATCCTTTCAGCATGTGTGTTCTGTGCTTTGGGAATCACAGTGGCTCAGTTTATGCAGCTGTAGCTTGGCTGTGTCACTTCTAATATCTGAAGCTGTTTTTTCATCTTTATAATGTGTCAAAATTCACCTTGAAATGATGTAAACATATCTGTCTTAAAAAAAATGTATTGTCTTTGACATATTTTGGTTCAATTTTTTGAAGATGCTTTGGTTTTGTTTTATATTACTAAGTGTAATTGACACCTGTTAAAAAAGGGTTGCCTATTTACAAATACAAACCTTTCACTGCTAAGCTACTGAGGTTTAAAAATAGTCTGCACATGTTAAACTTGTTACTGTTACACAATCAAGATGTATTGATGTATTCTATTGAGTAGATGATAGTTCCTATTGAAATCTTCTGTTCTTATTTATTGTTAGAGTAACTGAATTAAAGTTTAATGAAATATTTGGAGTGGCTCACAGTTCAGCTAAACTTTCAGTTGGCTTTCAGTAACATCTCCATGTTAAATCCAGATATTGTGGAAGCTTTCAAACTGAATAGGCAGTTGTGTCTGTGTATTAACCTAATGCTTGGGGTTTTTTTGTTTGTAGTTTTGTTTGTTTGGCATGTTTTTTAGTTAAATATTGTACAGTGTTTTGATTTTGAGAAAAGGCTTTGCATAGGAGATTTTTCTGATCACAGAGTTATGAAAATGGCATTCCTCTATTCCTTTTAGCAAAATCATCACCAAAAGTGAAATAATTTATATTTGCAAGACTGTTTTTGCATTGCATGTTGCAATTTCAGAATATCAGATCATAGAAATAAACGAACTAGGGGTAATGGTCTTAGGATGTGTTTTACCTGTCTTTGAATTTTACCTCTCCATATTCAGACACTAAGCCTGCTGCTTTGAAAGGGAAGGAAGGCTATTAACAATGTTTATGGAGATGCATACAAATTTGCTTGTCATTAGATTTTTCTCATTTAAAAAAATGCTTTTGTTGCAGGAGAGAAGGGTGTTTCAGAGGTTGCTTAGCTGTATTTTACTTTGGAGCTTTTATTCATGTGGATCTCCCTACGGCAGCAGTTTTGTACCTGCAGGCAGAAGCAGGATGCACATGTAGTGAATGATCCCTGGCTGCGTCTCATCAGGCCTTTGCAACCTTCTTGGTGCTGTACCACGTTCTGTAGTAATGAGCAAGACTGGGTACAGTCCCTTCTCAAAGCAGGTGAAGTTAAGCTCTGAGGCAAACAACGTTCTAGAGAGGAATTCCATATGCATACGAGTCTTCCTGCCCCTTTTAGATAATGTGAAGCAAAAGGAAGCATGTTAGAATAAACTTTTTTTTTTTTTCATGTGAACACCATATTCAATTTGAGGCAAAAAGACCCCACAAAACACTTGATAAAGAAAGGATTTGAAGAGACAATGAGTCATGGAAGACTTATTCTCTAGATGTACTGCACTGACACAAGATTTCTTGCAGGGAAACACATGGAGTTGTCTTTAGTGTCACGTACTAGATTTAAACCATCTTGGAGAACTAATGCTGTCTAGTGCTGTAGGATTTTTCTTGCTGGATCCAAGGATGGAAGCACAGCAGACTTTTTGCTCAGAAATAATGTTGGTAGAGAGAAGAAATGCTCGTACAGACATCTGCTCAAAGAAGCTTCTTGAGAAGTAACCATGTAGGATTGTGCAGCACCCAGCAGCAGAGGCAGTGGATGTAAATGAAATTGAAGTAGATTATGAGCCAGAGCAGGCATCACAGTGGCTGTAGTCTTTCTTATGTGCCTACTCTTCAATGCAAGAACATGGAAAGAGACTTAGGATGAAGGCTGATGCTTAAAAGCAGTTGTTTGTAGAAGCATCTGAAGAGCAGAAAAGAACCTTGTGTGTCCTTTGGGTACTAGTACATTGTTGTCCAAAATGTTGATTGTGGGGTTAAAGGACTGGGATGGGATTCTTGTGAATCTTCTCTCATGCAGTTTCAATTAGTACTACCACCTTGAAACCTAAACCCACAAGAGCGAGCGAGGCATTTTGTACGCCAGCGTCCCGTTCAGAAGATCAGTGCCAGTGCAGGATCAACTAGCTTAATTTGGCCAGCTGTGGGAAACTTAAAACTAATCAGATTTTTCACTTAGGCAAGAAGATAATTGCAGGAAGGGCAATAACCTCATGCGCTGAACAGTTGCAGAAGAACTTTGCAAGATGCATTGTTGTCCTTGAACAAAATGTTAGTGTGTTTGAGATACAGGAAATGACATTGTAAAATCACCCTCATCTCCCGTTTTATTGCTGGTGTTTCTTTCCTTTTGGTGTGCATACATGAACAAAATTTGTGGGTTTGTACCTCAAAGCTGTTTGCAGTATGTTGTTTGGAGCTTTGTCTCTAGCAGAGGAATGAATTTGATTTCCTGGGCACATGGGTGCAGATCGTGGAACAGGTGCTGGAAAATTGTCATCACTGTAGTGAGTTAGCCTTTGTCTTTATTGAACAGTAAATTACATCGCCAGATTAAGTGAAAGTGATACCTGAGCTTTAATCCATATTCCTCTAAGGCCAGGTAGTTACAGTTTAAAGCACAAATAAACTCAGGTAAGGGTTTAAATAGGTTTCATTCTCAACTTTCTCACAAGTAATTGTTGTTCTGAGAGCTGAATAAGCCTCCTCAAATATATGGATATTAGGAGCAGAAGTTTATATGTATCATTTTAGTCCATGATAATTAAATAAATGTCTCTCAAGGATATACTTTACTTCTTCAGAAAGGGTGAGAGCTGTGAATGTTGAAACATTGTTACTAATCAAGCAGTCCAAAATTTGTTTTATGTTGAAGTTGCCTTTTGATGTCACAAATTGAATTTTGATTGTATAGCACCTAGGTTTCTCTTCAGTCTCAAATATTGTGAAGTCTGTAATTTTATTTAATTACTTATTCTCATTGAAAGGAAAACTACTGTTCTTGCATTCTTCTCTAGCCTTTATCATAGTTCAATAATGCTAGATTTGTTAGTATCATGCTAATTGAAGTGACAGTGGATTTTGCAACCCACTTTCCCATTCATCTTTAGCATAAAGATGCCTCTTTCTGTCCAGTTTCTTTTTTGTATCAGAACAGATGAAAACATAAAATTTCCTGTCTAGAGGCCACCACCCTTGCTAGAGTAGCAGCATCTAATGCCATTCTATTTATAGATGGAACTTGTTAAGTTTCCTCAGCAGGGACTTAAAGCTATGACCTCGTAGGCCAGAAACAGGAGAGCTACCTACTGAGCTACAAGGGCAATCTCTCAATTCTAAAGAATACATAGAAAATTTCTAATATACTGTACTGTGAGTCATAAAGTACTTGACCAGTAAACCCTCCCTCCCCTGAGAATAAAGACCAGGCAGGCTATCTTTACTGAGTCATTGCTATTATTTGACCTACAACTACTTTTATTACAGTTCTGTGTGTGTGATTTGGCAGTGTGTAATTGCTATGTAGGCAATGCAGATGAGTTTTTCCTCTGTAATACTTTAAAGAAATCATCAATGTGTGATAGAGTTGGGGTGTTCAGGTGACTGTTTCTGAAATACATGTTTACCTGTTTGAGTGGGTATATTTGCTGGTGGTATAGGGTATCCTGACTTTTTAAAAACAGTGATGGTTTGATAATTTACTAATAATTTTTTTATTTGCTGTTCCATGGACTTTCTTGAAAGTTTGAAGGGTACTGTAGATGTACTGCAGATGGATTTGTTTTGTTTTTCTAGTATGAAATGTGAAAGCCTGTTTTCCTTTGGTCAGAGGAAGATTACCTCAGAAAAGGTAAAGTAACAGTTCTTTGCAAGACTGTAAGAACAGAAAAAGATAAGTGGCTGAGTATTTTCACTTTAATTAGCTGCATGATTGTTTCAGAAAGGTGAGTGGTCTGTAAACTGAGAATATTATAGCATCCCTTTCAGAAAATTGCTTTTGAGAAAGTGCTTTCATTTTTCTAATGCAGAGTTTTAAGGAAAACTTTAAATTAGGTATGTTCCTAGAAGCACTTCTGTTTCCCAGTTGAACCATAGATGGCTTTGCTTCCTAACACAGCTGAGGGCGTGGTGTGCCCTGGGTTTGTAAATGACTGTCGGAGTTGGCTGTTGCTGCTCAGGGGCTCTTTATCGCTGTCACTCGTTGCTTTGGAGTTGGATATGCAGGTGAGTTAATACCAAATGAGCTGAGGTGACAATTTCCGAGGCTTATGTGACTTCAGTATTAAAATAGACAAGGAGCAATTTACGTATGTGATTGCTGCGTACTGAACAGTGGAATAACTACTGCAAATGAAGACCAGGAGGAACCTGGCTTTGGGTTTCTTATTCTGGCTGTAAGTTACTTATCCTAGACAAACTAAACAAGGCTTCTGGGTTAGTTAAGAAATGCTGTTCTAAGACTTAATTAATATATACCTCCTTTTTCTTCTGTGTCAAGCAAATTTTTCTGAGATCTTTGGGTTTAGAGTTCCTTTGTCTTTGCCTATGAGAGTTTATGAAACTGTTTATTAAACTGACAGAGAAACCTCTGGTTCAGTTTCCTTTTAGAGCTGCTATTTATTGGAGCAGCCTGGTTTCTACAGTGGCCAAAATGCCACTTAGAAAAATAGGTGTCTGTCTGTGTCCAACTCGTACGTTGTGCCAGACTTGTACACAGGATGAGAAGCTCTAAAGCGACCTAAAGCGGCTCCGTACTCCGACACCTTTTCTCATGGATGTGCTGCCACTTTCTCCTGTGCTGTTGGAACTGATTGTGAAACCGTGTAGTAAAAGGGCTTTTGCTTTTTAAAAATAACCGTATTCTTCTTGCTGGGTTATTTTAAAAATAGGTCATTTCTTTAATCAGATTTAATATGTAATTCAGCAAACAGTCATGCTGTTCTAGCTGAGGGAGCATTAAGCTGAGATTGGTAAGATGAAAAATGTTTGTAAAAAGGCAGCCACAGGAAATAAGTGATGCCAGTTGCTTTCTCTTTTTTTTTCCCCCCCTTTTTTTTTTCTTCCAAGTTTGCAAGACTTAGGGATGTTTTCTTTCAAACCTTGCATGTTGTCCACTGGAATCTGAAGAAACCTTACTTTCTTATGACTTATTTATGCTGAGATGTTATTGAGATGCAGGGTTGGGTTGCAGATGTGCCTTTGTGCTGTTCTAATGCTAAAGTATTGATGTGGAAATCTGCTGGCTTCTTTTGGTGAGCCTTCAACAAAGATAGTTGGTATGTTTTCAATATGTTTTCCAGACTTTCTCTTCTGTCCTGATGAAGTCCAGCTTCACTTTGGCTGAAGATGAAGTTTTGTTTTTCTGCTTGGCTTTACAAGGAATTATGTATTAAGCAATTATCAGTGGCATCTCGGCAGAAATTCTTACGGCCTGGTTTTTTTCTGTTTGGTACTTGTCACTCTTGTATTTGCTCTATGCAGTTTCTCCCAGCTGTTTTTTAGTGTATTTCAAGATGAATTTTTATCCTGATATCTTCTACGGAAAACAGAATTAGCAGTGGGATGGATTTAAGTGCTGAATGTTTGTCAGCATTAGTTGTTAGAGCTGCTTTGGAAGCTGTTGCTTTAGTTTTGATGCCAGGGGGTCTCTAGCATCAAGCAACACCCTGGAGCCTCAGTGCCTGGAGATAATTAACAAAGTATCAAGCCAAACATTTATTTGTTTTTGTGAAATACCTCAGAAATGCTACTCTGGGTTCTTACTTTGGGTTTTGCGGTTAAAGTGAAGCTTTATCTGTTGTTGATAAAATGGCAAAAAGATTCTTCAGATTCTCAGTGTTTATCTTTAGATATGTAATTAAATTTCTCAGTATTCGCGTAATACATGGTTAACTTGTTTTCTATTAAAATTAGTTTAAAAGACTTTCTTTACAAAATCAAACATCCCTTCTTTCTTCTCTCTACCTTCATTTCCCCCCTCCATCATACAAGTTTTTTTCCTGATAAGGACGATTGAAACTTCTGTACCTCAAACTCACTTTACTTGTTAAACTTTTAAAATAAGTTTGAGCATAGGTTTGCATTTCAGTACTTACCTGATAGCTGTTACTGAGATAACAGTTCCTTGACGCTTACTGAATATTTTTTGCACCCAGCTTTGGTAATTTGATGTGAAAATTGATGTCTGAAAACTAAATAGCAATAGGAATGGGAAGTTGAGTGTGTGAAAGAGTTTCAAAAGGGAGGAAATGTAGAAGTACAGGAATGTAGGCTACCTGAGAGGGATTGCTTGCTTTCAGAGAAAATATGGAAAGAAGCAAGGGGAATCCAAAAGTTGGGCAGTTTAAGACTCTGGGTTGGGTTCTGTGAAGTGTCATAAAGCAGAAAAATTAATCCAGTGAACATCACCATAGAAATTGTGGGTATGTGTAGTGCACAAGGTAAGAAATACTGATGTCATATTTTTTAATTGTTAGGGATGACATGGTAAAATTGCTATGCGGAGGAAAAAGTCTAATACGTGGTATGTGAGTTTAATCTATCCAAACCAGCAAACACTAAAATATTTTAATCATAAGCAGATGATTATTTTATAGTTCAATTATAAGGCAGAATATGAAGATTGTTTTGGTATTCTTATTGCTTTTTTGTCTTTTCAACTTACTTTGTAGTTTTTAAAAAATGTAACAAAATCAGTGAATACTGTTCTAGGTTATTTTATTTTAGTTTTAATTTTTTAATCTGAATTATCTCTGTTTTTATGGTGGCTTTTATTTTGCTCTTATTTTGCACTTAAATGCAAATGTAAATGAAATATTTTCCTCCATTTTGTGTAGTGTAGGTGTTTTAATTATTTTTTTTAATAACTCTTTGTGTGCTTAAAGAAAACAAAGCTGTTTACTGGACTGTGCAGTATTTAGAAAAAAACCATGTAATTTCTCTAATGCTACTCTTGACCCAAAACTACATTAAGCAACAACCAAAACACATCACTTTCAGCTGGTTTTAAAACTTAAAAATACACTTCCGGAAGTTTCCTTCCAAGTGTACCACAATATTCAGCTAGTGTTTGGGGTGTATGTAAAAAAGACAGTCAGCAAGAAAACATAAAATTTCTTGTCTTAAACTGATTTTAATTTATATATCACAAGGTACTGTTTAAATATTGAGTGCTTTGTGCAATTACAAAACCTTGTGAGTGTAGGCAGAGCTCAAGTCAGTGGGATCCAGAACATTACGTCAGTTTCTGCTTTTTACAAAATAATGGATAATTTTCCCTGAGCCATAGTTCATCTTTGTAGTTAGTATGTTGAGCTTTTTTTTGTAGAGATTTAGTCATTATGATAAAACATATTATAAAAATTTTGATAATCAAGAGTTAAAAAGCTCTTAGTGTTTTCTTTTTATAAGCCACCTGTTGCCTTAGATGCATAAGTATATGAATTCAAACAAAGTGCTCATCACTTGTCAGCCATCAGTGGCAGCATAAAAATTACTTGTGGTGCTTGCTTTGCAAGAAGTTCTTTTGTGTTTGTGACATCAGCTTTGTTTTATACAATTAAAGTATTACACGCTAGAATAATCTAAATTGCAACCACTAAATGGTGATGTAGTTCTTTTTTCATAGAGCTGAATTTGTTTACTGGTTGTATACAGCTATTGACTACTGTTTAACATGACACGTCCCTTGTGCCTAGAACAGTCTTTGGAAAAGGTGTTTTTTTGTGTCCTGTTCTTGTCTCCCACCCCCTCCATTCCTCCTCCCTTCTCCATTATGGAGAGCTTTTCTCATACTTTTTTTAACAAGTAGATAAAAATACATGTTAGGCTTCAGGGTTTTTTTTCCAACTAGCAAATTAATGGCACATGATGATATTGCAACAGAGAAAAAAGCCTTGCAGTGAAGTGATCTGGACTGCAGGAGATGTTTTGTTCCACGTGAACACGTTTTGACATGAACAGAATAGTTTTTGTTTGCACGGTTTAAAATAAAACCCACAAGCAAACCACGTTTTTCTGATTCTGACCCTACTGTACTAATGACTGTATAGATACCTGCTGAATGGCTTTCTCTGTTGGAAATATCTAATCTGCGATGTTCTGTTCCTCTGTTGTTGCTGTGTTTTTCTTTTATTTACGTGTCTTCCCATTTCAAAGTGAATGGGAAGAATTTGCATGTGACTTGGTTATGATTTCTTAAAGTTGTTCTCCTTGTGTTAAAAAAGATATTCAGTGCTGTAGAAATTTGTGGAATTCGTCCCCTTCTCAAATTACATCGTATTGAATAAAATGTGATTTTTGTGGAAAAGTCAGCCAAGTGGGTGAAATTAGTGTAGTTTTTTGTATGTTGGCTGAGCATGCAGTAGGCCTGTCTTGCTCCCTATAACCTTAGAAAAGGCATAACATCTCTTCCAAATTTCCATATACTTAAAGTCAGGCAAGGCACAGTTCCCATTTGAAGACATTAGGCTATAACTAAGCTACCTTATCACTGATTTTTGTATTCAATTGCTCTGTTTTTGGAAGGAATATGTGATAACCGTGTAATTCCATATTAATTTGTGTGCAGGAGTTACTGGCTCTGCTGAATCTGTGATAAAATTTCTGTGGCCGCATACTAGTCCTGGAGCATTAAAGGCTCCGTTCAGCAGTCACCCCTCCTTCTTGGGCCTGAAGCACTGAGACAGGTGCATATAAATTCAACTTTCCTATTCTTTCACACTGACCTAGTAACTTGCCCTTCTGAGGAATAATCCAAGTTAGAGATTTAGATAGGAATAAAGTTAAAAGTAGCTTATGGTCAAATAATGACTATGGCACTGTTCCTACAATAACCCTGTAGGGATGGGATATGAAAAGGATATAAATGCAAGCTAAAGACCATGCTAAAAAGTATTAAAAAATACAGCTCTCATGTAGTCTCCTCCCATACAGTGGCTTTGGTAAGAACATGATTCTTTTTAAACTGATAAGCCATTAACAGCATTCACTTTATTAAGATACTTCCATTTTATTATTCCAGCATAATTCTAAGTTGCTAACTGGCTAATTATTAATTCATGCTCTCACCCTTTCACATGTTTTCCTGTTGTCATTTTTCCTAAAGTGTGTGTGTAAGCAAGTAGGGAGAGAGAACAAAAGTGACCTTTCAAAGTACTTCTATATTTTTTTCCAGGGGTACAATTCTTCTGTTTAGTCGTACTGTGTGATTCAAATTCCATGAATTGCAGTCAAGTTCTGCTCAGTGTGAATAAAGATGGCTTGGTCTGAACCCTGACTAATCAGTATATACTTATGGAAAACAAAAGTAAACACCTTCCCCTCCTCTGTATTGATTATTTTTGCAGACTGATATTAAGGCGACTGGGCCATTTAGAGTGAATAATTTAGTGTATGAGTTAATTGATTGTTTTCAAATTCACATTCTTCTTGTGAGGAGATAGAATGTTTCCTTCTAGTTGATTTATTCCACACTGAAATAAAATAACAACACTCATATGGTTGTTTAAATTTAATTTTCCCCCCTCTCTGTGTGTGTTCACTGTGAGTGGTTTTGAGTATTAATGGATGCAGTTGCATTCTGAATTGTGTGTATGTATTTTCCTTATGGAGAAGTATTGCAGTGTCATTGTTGACTTGCTTTAGCCACTGTTGGAGCTGGGAAGTGCAGTGTGAATCGGCCTAGCAGAGCAAAGGTACTGCCAACTGAACTGGCTACCCAGCTTTTCAGTTGTCTTGCTCACTTAACCTCAGCAGGGTTTCAGTTACTGAGAGAAGATTAGAATTTAGAATTACTGAATAATTTGTTTTTAATGAAGCCCCCTATTTTAAAAAAAAGTGTTAGATGTTATTAAATTTTCATTTTCTTCCCATGTGGTCAGTGTAATATTGCCGTGCTAAGATATTTTGACTACCTCATTTGAGTATTGTTGTTGAATAATACAATGGACTAGACACTTCTGAAAGTAAATACGTCATAATCCTGATTTTCCTAACCAGTCACCATTTTGGACAAGTATTTTGCAGTTTTTCCTAGTCTTGCTGTGGATGGAAACATGTAGCTTGCTGGTGAGTGAGTTAAGGGAACCATGTGAGTCCAGGAGAAGAGTGTATCCGAGTGGTGTGTGGATGTGTATAGCGTGCTTCCCACGCTGGTGCCCAGTGGATGTGTCTGGATTCCCTGAGCAGGGGGGTGAGCTGATGGCTGCAGGCTCTTCCTGTGTGCCCTGCGCTTGGGCCTCGCTGTGCAGGCTGGGCGACTCCCTCGTTTTTGGCTGTTCTCATGTGTTGTAAACACACAGGGCCGTATCTGGGAGAGGGAACATGGGATTCTCAGGAAGAGTGATGCTAGGAAGCCTGCAGGGCTGACAGGCACTGCCTGCCTGGAAGGTGCCCTCAGCTGCCTGTGTATGGACAGCTTGGTGCGGAACACCAGCGTTTCGTGTGTCGCAGTCGTGCACGGAGTCCCTTCATCTGGTTCCCATAAGCAACATCCAAATTCCCTCCCTGCTGGAGAGAAATGCTGCTTTTGTCAGCTAAAAACCTCAAGTTAAGCTTTTTTCTCATCTCTTTCTGTTTATGGATTTTTTTTTTTTTCCAGAATGCCTCTGCACATGGTTTGCTGATTTGAGGTCTTTTGCCTTCCCACTTTGTTTTCTTGCTGTGTAACAGCAGGATGATATTGGTTAACAGGATTTTGTGTGTTAGTGGTGCTATTTACTCAAATGTTGTTAATTTACTGTATTAGAGCAGCGAAAATATGAGAAGCAATAATTTGTTTGCAGTCTCGGAGAACTAAAAGCTTCTGGACTGGAAAGATATCTCTGGGACCACTGCAGCTATAGGAAAATTGTTTTAAATTGAAATGTTAAGTTTGCTGGAATTTGATAAGTTAGTACAAAACAATTTCAAATCTCAGCCATAAAATCACTGTGAAGTTACTTTTTTTTCCCTGTGTTTTAAACTTTGCCTTGGAGAGCAGCTAACTGTTCTTTGTTTCAGAACATGTGTAATTATGTGGAAGTCCATTAATTCTGTGTTACACAAGCACTGCATAGAAATACTTCCACGTAACTAGGATGCATAGAAATACTTCCACATAACTAGGATGAAACATTCAGCATGTTTGAGAAGAAAGAACCTTTTGGAAATCTTTGATAAGGGAAAATACTGCTTGTATTTAAATGCAGTTTGAATTTTTGATGCAGTCTGAATACATAAGTCAGTCTCATATGCATCATATGCCACCAGGTTTAATGTCTTGATGGAGTGAGTAGATGGGTAAGCTGGGCTTCAGGCTGGCAGTGTGGGGGAGAAGAGCAGATCAAGCTGCATCTGAGAGCAAGGCTGTGTTCCTATGGAATGCAACCAGGGTCTAACTGCCTCTCTTAGGAGGAAGGGATATTGTAATATTATCGGCAGTGTTGTATTGAAAATTGAAAACAAGTAACTGAAAGCACATTGTAAAGAAACAGATGATTTAAATGATTCGGAGAACGTTTCTAATGTTAGTAATCAGCAAACCACAGAGAAATTTGCTTGTGATCAGAGTTCTGATTATTCACCAAAATGGAAAGCCTAGTCAAGGGTAATCCATCTTCTGTTCACTTAACATGTTTTTTCTTAGCTATACTGCCTAACAGTTTATTTAAAGAAAAGGATTTTATATGTGTATGTACTATTAAATAAATGTCGGAACAGAAATGTAACAGCTTCATAGCTTTTTGGAAGTTTCCTTCTTCTAAAATTTAGAATATTTTCGTAGACACAGATTGTTTAAAAAATAAGCATTCAGTTAATGTTGGCTAGCTGAAAAATAAAATGCATCCTGTTTTTATAACATTGCAGCAGCTATGGTTTCTTCAAACTTCTTTTTTTTTTTTTTTTGGTAACAGAAAAGTCTCTTGTTGATTTGTTGTGTGTTTCTTCTAAACTTTTTGAAGTTTAAGTGTGATATTTTCAAAAGATCTGAAACAGGGTTTTCCTGCCATATCAAAAGGAAATAGTAGCATTTTCATTCTGTGTTATGTGATATAGATGGGTTTTTATTTTAATCCCTGATCTAATTTAGGTTAGAACATTACATTACGTAAAAAGTACATACAGTATTCTGTATCAGGGTTGTTACAAAAAGAGAAAAATTAAAAAGTGAACTGTATTTTATAACGAACTCGTTTGGAATCATAAGGTTGCTTAAAAATAGGATGTAACTCTTAAGGGACCTTCTTTTCTGTCAGATTCTCCTTGTTGAACTAGCAGGAGCGTGAAGTCTGCTAGAACAGTTCTGGCCTCTGGCTTGCTCCTGTCAGCTCTGTCCGGTGGGCAAAGGGCGAGCAGGCTGTGAGTTGAGTGAAACTGCATGGAGGGATGGTGGTGCTTGACTTGCTGGTCTGGGGGGCATCTATAGCAGTAGTGTTAGAAGCATCTGGGTAAATGCTTGAATACTGCAAACGCCTTTCGCATATCCTTTGAAATTTGGGGAGTTTTGTTGTCTTTCATGTACTGTGAAGAAGATTAAGTATTGAGGCTCAGCATCTTCTGAGAGTCTACTAGTTTTAGGAACCCTAAAATAATTATGTCTTTTTTTTTAATAATAATGATAGCCTCTGCAGGATAGATATGGTCCGAGACAAATGCTACATGATAGCTTTTGTGGAAGAATTGCAAGGAACCTTCCTACAATAATTGGATGAAAATTTTTAAATACGTTTAAGTGCTGATGGACAAGGACTTGCTTCAGAGACTTCAAAAATTACCAGAAGCATGATGGCCAGTATGATCCTTTTCTTTTGAAGAGTTTCTTTGAGTGTTGTGAGATGGAGAGAAACTTCATTCTGTCTAAGAATGATTTTTAGGTTTATTTTATCAGGAGAATAAGAGCAGTGTCAAACCAAATCTTGAACAAATTATGTTTTGTTCTGAAATTAGCGGTCAGCATTGTCTATTTCAGTGTTTTCTGAAAGTGTGTCACTGCCTGTGAGTTTGACAGCTTGTATCACAGCCTGTTGAAGAAGTTGTAGTAGCAGTGATGTTTAAAAAGGCAGGGGTCAAGTGAAGGATAATAACATTAGTATTTATTTTTCTTTCTGGAATGTTTGAATTTAAAATCCTTTTTTTTTTTAATGAGATAGGAAATGTTTTAAAGATATGTGTTTCCTCATGCTAAAAGGCAACTTGAGGTGGCCTGCTTGACTTCTTTGCTGCATGATACAAATGTTCATACTGACATTCATATGTAGAGAATTTTGAGAATTTGAGTGTATCTTTGTATAAGCACATCTGTTGGATTTCAAAATTTGGAGAACCTGCAGAGGTGTACATAGAATTGCCAGCTTATAGTGACTAGGAAACAAAGGCAATACTGCTGAGACAGGCAGTCTGCCGTCGGTTTGGTGTTGGCCACATTTTTGCCTGTGCATTGCCCTGTGCCCCTATGTGAGCACAAAATTAGCTGTGGTTGTGTGCCAGACTTTATGGAAGGCCTGATCTTGTTTACTACTAACCAGCAACTACTTTGTAGCTGTAATCCTTGTGTTTGCCCATCTAGTAATCATGAAACAGTGTGGAAAGATAATACACCTTCATATGCAGTGTGTTTGGAAAGCTTAGAAAACATGGCAGGTGACACAAAATAATTCCTGACGTTGAAAAATTCTGTTAAGTGATAAAAATATATCAGAACAGGTAAGAATATGTAGATGCTGGTAAATAATGGTGTGATACAAACAACGGGGAAAAAATATCAGAGTATATTTTCATATGAAAGTGTTGGTCTCCACAGAGACTGCTTGCTAGAGCTGAGTGTGCACACAGTTCTACCTCGTAAGCATTTCTGGGTGTTACTCTTACTACAGACAGATATAAAATATGATGTAATAAATAGAAGGTGGGTTTAAAAATAGCATGTGGAGGTAAAATGTTGTCAGTGTTTTAAAGTGGTAATTTAATAGCAAAGCAGAAAATAACTATCTAACAAAGTCTGCTGCTGTACTGGCATTGCAAACCAGCGTGTTCAGAAGCACACAGAGGCTGGCTGGCAGCCATCCCCTACCTCCAGCCCAGGGTGCCTGTCGTTGTCACAGCCTGAGTTAGCCTTTGCTGCTTGTCCCTAGCTGCGGTTCAGGTGCTGTGGTGATGCCAAAATACTTCCTACTGCCCTGAAAATAGTGAAACTGTATTAATTTTTCAACTCTGCATGAATAAGGATAATGTAGAGGTTGGGCATGTTTGTGAATGGTGAGCTGTCCTGAGGGGTGCAACAGTTTATGTGAATGGTCCTTGCCTTACCTGAACCATGTGGTGCAAGGGTAGTCCCTAAATTGCTTACCTAATCATGCATAACCTGCACTGACGTTTGTAATTTGTGAATTAAACGTAATTTACCTTCAAATTCCGAAGTTGAAGCTTTTAATGTTTTAAACAAAAGGGTTCATAACAGACTCTTCCTTATGCTACAGTATTTTATAACATCTTTGTCTTTTGCTAGCATTAAGAAAAGTGTTTCTGTAATGTTAATTAGCTAGTAACTGCTGTTTTCAGTGTGCTTTAATTACTGTATGTTGCTTGATTATATGTTATGAAATAAACTTAAGGTTATTCTAGATTGTTAAACGGTGAGCTAATATGTAACTACTGTGCTTAAGATGAGGTTTTTCAGACATTGTGGTGGGAATATTGGGAAGAGGAAAAGCTGGAAGTTCAGGCTCATTCTCAGAGACATAGGAAGGCAACTTTAAGAGCTGCCTCCTGGATTTTAAAATTACTATTTATGAGAAATATCTAGTAAAATACAATGAAAATACTTTAAAACGTGCATAATCATAGAATAGATTGTAAAGATGTAACTCTAGGATGATTTGCATATGTGTTACTAATAGGCATCCTTTGCTGACAGTCTAATTGTACAATGCAAGATACTTCTAATTTACTATTACTAAAGAATTTTTTGAAAATGCTGCTGTTCAAATTACATTTAGCAATAGCCACATTGCAAAATGGCATGTATGTAGTTCTGTCTACACATGTAGGTTTTGTTGCAGCGACAGTTGTACTTTTTAATTAGCAAGATGTTTAATTAACTTGGTGGTCATGGGCAGTTTTATTTTCCATTTGAGCTAGAACAAATGCTAAATGAAAGGTTGTACGTGGTGGTTATGTTAAGTTTGGTGAACAGACAAAAGAAAGCTAAGCTTTATAGGTGACTTGAAACATCTGATAACAAAGGTATTTGATTGCTTTCCATATTAAAATAAAAAAAGTTGAAAATTTTCTTGAGCAAAAATTTTGAGTATTGTAAAATGTATTCTGTAGCTGCTTTGTCTCTTTAAAAAGATATTTGCAGTAGTAACTGATCTAGCATTGGAAACCACTAAGAATTTTAATATTGTTCATGTGTAATTGCTGTAATCTCTGGTCTTTGCAGGAGATGGTACTTAACATACTCAAGGTTTTTTCCCATGGTGTTTCTTTCTCAGATTGCTAGAATAAAGTCCATGTTTATTTCAGTCGATTGTACATAGAAATAAACAGTTTACATTTTTAGTTGCTGCATAACTTTTTCATTTGCTTTACTCTATCTTAAATTCTAGCTTCATCCTTAGTTAAATTTTGTGGTTATGTTTGTGTACTTCCCCTCAGATCTTCGAGTAGTACAGTGTAAGCAGCTGTATAGCTCTGATCGTGAGCTACTTTGCAAACGGTGCAAAATATACAAAGGTAAATCCTGTATTGTGCCAATTTATTCTCCCAAAGATTTTCATCATCATTTCTTTTACAGTAATTTTTCAAAATTACTTTGCCAATATATTCACTCTAAGTAAGCTGCCACTCAATAAATCATATATTCAAGATCTTTTAGTTTTGAGTTATTTTAATGAGTTTCTAATTTTAAAAGAGTTTTTCTTTGAAGTAGAGTAAGAGTGTGGCTCAGCAGTGCCGATACCTAGGAGAATAAGGTCAGCAAAGGGGGAGGGGGGTTGTTGTTCTTTTCCCTGTAGGCTAATAAAATGTGGCATTTTAAGTGCTGTAGAGAGGGTCTCAATTGTGGCCACTCTTAGAGTTAAGTAACTACTGAGGGACACTGAATATGCATTTTTTCATTCAAACAAAGTAAAACAATTAAGTGTTCCTTCCTCTACGAAGGTTTTAAAATATAATATATATGTTAATTTCCCTTATTTCACTAGTCTTAGTGGATACTGGGGCTTGAGTGCAGGTGGGAGCCTTCTCTCATTCCTTTTAAGTTTGATGCATTTTACAGCAGTTGTTAAGTATCAGCGTCTCACTGCCAAGTCACTAAATGGTACTTCTGTTAATTTTTTAAAAGTAAGCTTACTGCTCGTTCTGTAAAAATCTATTAGTGGCATTTTGACGTATAGAAAGTTTGAAGTCTTCTAGATGCTTTAGTCACCAGATAACAGTATGAATAACATAGTAGTGTATAGCAGTGTATAGGTGAGATTTTAAAACATTCGAATTTAACTTGTATTTAAGGTTGATAAATATGAATGAATCAGCCTGGGGTTTTAGGAGAAAATATCTTCAAATTTAAAGCTTTTGTGCCCTAATGGGATTATTTCAGTAGTTGACTGAAACATCTAGGAGAAGGGAAATGTTTCTTTTAACTCCAAACACAGGGAATTGAGTTGAGAATTAGGAACAGAAAAAGGAAAAAACCCCCAACTTTAAACATCCCTCTGATTATGATTATCATGAAACTGAGCTTTGCTTCAAGATTTTAGCCAATGCTATGTTTTCATAATTCAATGGGTATTTGTTTTCTGAGTAGTAAGTGATTTGTATTTCTTAGAAGATGCCTATAACGAGCTGGGTCTATCAATAAGTAACTCATTTGCAGCATTAGTGTACTCAATCATGAGAAGTTTAATTGCAGTTTGCTTCTATCATTTTTCTTGACAGCTGTTGAAAAAAAATAACGTGGTAGGTTTGGATTTATACTGACTTTCAAGGAGGAGATATTTGTTCAAAAGCAGTCAGGGAGTGCAAAGATCCATGCCAATATTCAGAATTCGTATTTCCCTTGAATGGAAGGTTGTGATAAAATGGTACATGGTGTGTTTTCATTGCCTGTTGAAAGACTTTCATGCAGTTAAAATAAGCATTTTGATGGTGGTTGAATTAAGAGTTTTTGTCAGTCTCTTCTCATCATGGATGATTAGACTAAAACGTCTGCTTGTCTTGACTTGAGATCACCACAGCTTCAGATAACATGCTTTGTGATTGAAGGTCGAAATATTTTGAATTCTAATAGGCTGCCAGATGAATTGCTTGAAATAGACTGTAAAATTTCAAGGCTTCCTTTTCCATCTGCTGTGAAAAGAACCATTGGGAATGGTTGAGCTTGATGATCATAGAATTACGGGATGGTGATTCTAAAACCCTCAAAGGGAAGTTGCTATGGAGATCTAGTTCCAAACTGTGAAATGATTCACCTCTGAAAGGCTTCAGGGTCTGAGAAGCTGAACACATCATTGTTCAGGTGGTCATTGGTTAGGAAATTGCTGGTGCCTGTGTAATCAGCACTCCTGTGGTAGTTAACGATCTAAAAAGGTTTGTTCTGAATGATGTGGGACAACAGCAATGTGCATAAGATGGCTTCTCTCAATCATAGTTTGCTCAGCCTGGTGCTTGTAAAAATACAGTGAGCTAAATGGCAGAGAGACGAACTGCTTCATTGAGGAGGTCTTTTAAAAACAAAATTCTTTTCTGTGATGGATTTGACATCTAAAGTAAAAGAAGAACAACTGTTTCAGCTTAAAAAGCTGTGGTTAGATGTTGCAAAAGTATCATATTTATATATTTATTTTGCAAGGAGCGGAACGGTGGGGCTGCATATTTCTATTTGCTCGCAAGCTAAAGGAGCAATACAGTTGGAAATAAAGATTTCTACACAGTCACACCTCGGGAACGTAATGAAGTAGCCTTGATATATTCGTATTACTCCTCTTCCATGCCCCCTCCCCAATGTTAGGGCCTACAAGGCACTCTGCTCTGGCAGTTGTGGAAAAAACACCCTGTACATCCAGGATTCAAGTTAATCAAAGCATATGTTTTCTTTCTTAGTTTCTAATTTATTCACGTGTTTTGAGGATAGCAAAAGGGAATAACGGGCCAATGATTGCACACATGCATAAAACAATGCATTTTGTCAACTGCTGCTAAAATTTGCCAGCAGATTCTTAGATTACTTGAAAATTCCAGCATACACACAAGTATTTAATGTACTTTTTCAAGGAAGGCAGAAGTCATTTGCACAGTAGTAGTTAATGACTATAGCTGTCTACCTAATTGAACATAAAACATTTTCTTGACCATAGAATGTTCAATTAGAGAAGTCTGAGTTACTGTTCCTTGCATACCTGTTCAGTATCACCCTTTCACAATCCCTTAACACAATCTCTTAAAGATTTCTAGGAAAGAAGACGCCAGTGGCTACTAGATGGTGCCAGATAGTTACAGACCACAATCGACGACGTGTTCCACAACGTAGTTGCCATTTAAGCAGAGTGTTGCTAGAAAGAAAAGTGAATGTCTGAGAGCTAGGGATGACTCTACTGAAATAATGTACAAAATGAGTTCTTTACTTCCCATGTGACAGGCCAGCCAGTCTATAGCAAGCCATTTATTAATTTTTTGTTGGGATGTTTTTTTGATCATTATAGAGGAAGAGACATAACATCCAAAATAAAATATTAGTGTTGAGTTTTATGTGGTCAACTGTTACATTGAGATTTGAACATTGAACAGAAAATGTTGCAAACCCTCTTTATCAATTTTAGCATCTCAGATAAGATGCAAATTATATATTACCTTGTGTTTCCAATATTTCAGATTCTGTTCTAAAAAGATCATTTGATATTTCTTATAATTCCAAGCCTGTACTGTTATGTGAGGTCCTGAGAACTGTGATATCTCTTAATTTGTTGAAAAATAAACATGTGAAAATAATAATAAGCTCTTAACCCAATGATGTAGCTAAAGCTAATGATATATTTTTAAAATGATTGTTACTAATTTTTATTACTAGAAACCCATAGGCAGCACTCTTATAAAATTGGAATTGATTTGCAGAGGATTGATCTGGATTAATAGTACTACTTCTTTTGCATTAAGTTTATGTTTTACTTTATGAACGTGGGTCAGAGGGAAGGCTTTATGATGAGGCACATTTTTATAAGGTGAATTTACTGAGAGGCATTTGGCTTTTGTTTTTAAAGCTATTTTATTCTCTTAGCAACACTGCACTTTGTTACAAACTTACATAGGGCCTATGCATACCTAATGGCACTGATAAAACAATATTTGCTGATTTAAGTATTTATCAACTCTCATTTTTGTTATACACTGGCAGATCTTCCCTTAAGTATGTTTACTCCTCCACACCTCCATTGTGCAACAAAATAGATCCTCAAAGGAGAAACATTGAGATAATGGAGAATAAGGTTCTTTGTTAACATGTGATGGACTGAGTTTACAACTCCTTATAAGTACTCTTCTTCTAAATACTCTCTTACTCTTCTGGTAAACAATGACTGCTCTGTAAACATGACTTTCTTTTCCCTTCTCTGTCAAATTCTATAATCCATTTTTGTAAGGCACTGCAAAGAGTTTTGACAGTTTTGTAGGGCTGTTGTTTTATCATATCAAAAATGTCATTTTAACTTTTGGAATATTTGGAATCTACTTGGATAACTAGTTTCTTGTAGCTGAAAATTTCTTACTGGGTTTTTTTCTTGGTATTTATGTATCTTAAGTTATTGCTTTAAATGCTTTTGAAAAGAAGTTGCTGTATTGAAACAATTTTATGCTCTTTGTTGTGGGTTTCAGGAGGGTTGTAGTTTTGCATTCTGCTCTGAACTGAACTGCTCCTTCTCTGTTCATTATTTTGAAAGACCAATAACTTTCCAGGTTGTTGAAGAATGTGGAACAGGGAGATGAGCTATCTCTGCACAGGAGTCAGCAGAGTTTAGAGGCTTGGACTTTGGTGTAGCTTTAGGAGTTCAGAGTGCTTCAGTTAGAAGTACAGTCATGGTGATGGCTAAGTAGTGCTATTCCAGACCCAATAAAAACTTCAGAGCTCAAGTGGGTTTTTTGTATTTTGGCATCTTTGACATAATCAGTCTGTGACCCAGGTAAGTAGTCCATGAATAATTAAAATATTTCCTATATATCTGGTCATTTAAGGCCAGGTGGAACTGCCCTGTGGGCTTCTGCTAATGGCTGCTGGTTGCTATTCGTGATCTCTGTAGATATATTGTCTTAAAAACATAGTTATTGCTAGCAATTATGTTTTGTTATAGCGACCCTCAGTGATGCCACTTAAGACTGACACCATAGAGCTTGCCACTGAGTATTCCTAAAGAGAAGACCAGGATGGCTGACCTTCAGAAAAAAGGGATAAAACACATCACGGAGATGTGGTGTTTCTGGAAGTAGTATGAATGCACATGTATACACATTGACATATTTCTGCTTTCCAAATGGTTTCTGCTTAGGAGCCATGTTTTTGTACAGTGTACATGCCATCAGATTGCAAATACGAGTTTCAGTCTACTTTTGACTAGGAGAATTGTCTGGATATATGGTACACAGAGGCATGTTAAAAGTTATCCACTGATGTTTGTGACCAGACCTTCCTGCGTGCTGTATCCTTTATGCAGGCAGTGCTGCTGTGGAGCACTTGCTGGGGAGGGTGGAGAATCCCACTTGTTCCTGTTTGCTTCTCTTTTCGTGACTTAAATTCACAAAGGAAGGTTTTCAGTCATTAGAACAGAAAGTAACATAAAATAGAATGTGACTGAGCTCTGGGTGGCAAGAGCGCTTGTCTCTGCAGCAAGCATTTGCATTCTTCAGCCTTTGAGGCTTTTGACCAGGCTAAGTTCTTAATTTGCCCCTTCTTCTAAGTGACACAGTTGTAGTTTGTAAAAATCTGAACAGAGAGCTAGTTTTTCTTGGGGAATTCTGAAGAATTTATGTGGCATGCCAGCCATCTCAGGAAGTTTTACATCGAGTGCTGCCCTTCCCAAGGTGTCTTCTGATAGTGAATCTGTGTGAATTACCTGGGTAACGTGTGTTGCAAGAAAGGAAATTAAAGAGTGTGACCCAATTGTGTCTCAACTATTTGGTGGGCAGTGCAGTGATAGTATTTAAAATACGTAATTGAGGGCAGTCAGAGCAAGCCCTTGGCAAACGGAGGGACAAAGGGCTCAAAGATTTCTTACTTCAGCTGTCACAGAATGTCCTTTACCCAGTATGACCAACTTGATAACAAATCTCAGCAGGTAGAAGGTTTTGCCTGTGGAGTGTTGACTACAGCCCAGTGGTGCTAGGATGAAAGAGCAGTGTCAAGTAAACACATTTTACATCTGAAACAAATCACTAATATTTGTCAGACACACTCGAGTGAGAGCTCTGGAGCAGAATTTTACAGATAAGCTCATTGGAGTGACTGTCTTGGTAACAACTTTTCTCTGATAGAACTGCTTCCATCAGGAGCTGGATTGTGGTTTCTTCTGCCCACTCTCATGTCCTGAAGTGAATTGCTTTGCCTCAGTGTTTCCCGGGGAGATTATAATTCTCATCTCTGACCTTGTGCAGTACTCGCTTGATGAGTACTTTTATGCAAATGTAAATTCTTTGTATGCTTAAGAAGTTGATACTACAGTCATTTAGAATCCTGTATTGCTGCTCCATGCTCTCATTGTGTGTCTGCTGGTGCAGAAATAGACGTGCCCTTTTTTGTCAAATACTCCCAATAGATTTGATATTGAAAGAGCTGCCATTCAGCTGCTGTTTCAGACTTTTGGGGAGCAGTGCTTGATTTGCTCTCTCCTGACTGGTGTGGTATTAGGGCTCAGCAGGGTAAATGTAGCTGCTTATCTTTTATATAGGTAAGTAATGAATTAAGTCCTAATACCGCAGTCAAGAAAGCCCAAAGCAGCTGCTTTTACCATCCTGTGTCTGTATAGCCATATGGTACACATAAACTGTAATGTTGTGTTCAAAGTCATTAATGCTGCACCTAATATTCTGAACCGGTTTTTTGTTGCTAAAAATCAGCTAAACTTGAGAATAAAAACAAGTGTTTTAAATGGAAATCAAAACCTTTTCTTATATTTTTATGATGCAGGTAGAACAAAATAATTATTGCCACGGTGACTGCTTGCATTTAAAATAAATTTATACATATTATTTTAAAAAAATCTAGTTAACTTTAAAATATGTAAGTTTTCTTGTCATTTAGGGTTCTGTGAAGCTGATCATCAAGAGGGTTGCAAATCATTGGCGGTTTCTATTTTCAGAGTTCCACATCCCAGAGTAATTTGCTTTAATTTCACCCAATTTAACCTATACTTCACACCATCACCATTCAGCTTTAATAGCTATGTTCTATGCATAAGAAAAGCAGATAAATGTCCACAATTAGAGTGCGAGTGATTACAACTAGTTAGGGCTTTATGAAGACAAAACTTAAGGGGCTGTAGCACAAAACAAAGCCACAAAAGATGTCTGAAAAAATTCTTTCTTCAGAAGTCAAGGTTTACTACAGCGTTTTATTTAATGTTTTTTGTACTTGATTTTGCTTATGTTGAAGATGTAGGCAGGTGCACCTTCTTCAACTGAAAATGACTTTGCTTAAAGAATATTAGGTTTGTGTTACAGGTGATTAATTTCACTTGAAATTAGCTTGCAAGGGAAAACATGCTAAACCTACTTTATTTGTTGGTTCTTTGTTAACATGTGCTTCGTTTAGGAAGCTGTAAAATATTGATTCTGATGGTATTATTTTGTCCTAATCATAAATATGCATAGTAAAATGTACTGTCATCAAAGTTTAGTACATTCTGTAATGTTAAATGTACCTGTACCTCAGTCAGAAATAGCAGTATCTTTTAGTGTTTAAATCTTTGGAAAACTGATGATAGCATGTCAGGCTAGTCTAAGGATAGATATTATTTACAATCTAATTTTTTTTTTTACATTTTTTGTTCTCTCCCCCATTCCCACCAGTAAGTGGCCAGATAGATATTACTGCTCATTTATTTCAGGGCTTATAGCAGGGTGTGTATGTGTTCCGTGACGTGTCGTGCTCGTCTGTGCCGAGCAGCTCTTTTTGATAACAGTCATTGAACGTGTGTGGGAGAGGAAGTGCAAGTACCAATTATTCTCTAGGTCTGGTTTGTGGTGGTGTTATTAAACATTCCCTTATAGTTTATTGACAAAAATGGTGGTCATTACCCTAAATACCAATGGGAGTTTCAGCTTGTGATGAAGTTCAAATTCTGATCAAATTGTAAATATCCCTCTTAATTACAGCGTAACATATACCAATACATTGCTTACCTTTTGTAAATGAATGCAAGATGCCAGAATGCTATTATGTCTTGGTAATAGCAAGACGTAATAATAGTATTAGTATTTAATAAAAGTATTAGCCAAATATTTGGTTACATTTTACTTTAAGGGTAAGGATAATTAGAGAAGTGAAGTGACTGGTATATCAAATGTAAATTAATCCTGAAGATATTAATTTATTTCCTTAATTGCAATTAGGAGCAGAATAAGATAAGTTTAAAAGTGGTATTTTGATTTGGATTTTACCATCTCAGTGGCAGCTTGGAGCAGCTAGAAACAATAAGGTTTAGGCTATAGGCAGCTTCTTCGTTTTATGTCAAACTAGTTTTATATGCTATATCATAAAACTTTCAGTCCAATCAGCAACTACATTTAAATACTGCAAATTGTGGCAGCAAAACAATAATTCTGCTGATTAGCCCCTTTCCATTTCTTGTAAGTGAACTGTTTATGCTGTTGAGTACCTTTTGAAAAAAGAAAAAGCCAAAACAGCCTTGATTAGTCAAGGAGTAATTGGATGACTTGATTTTAGCAAGAGAATGAATTGGTTGATGATAGCCTGTAACTAAGTGTAGTGGTTCTGTTCAGATGAATACATAACATACAGTCATCAGATCTTGACAGGTATAACATAAGCAATGCAAAAATTTCTGGAGGCTGAGAGGTAAATTTTGTCAAAGGAATTTTGAAGCTGATTTTTGAAAGAAATGGGAAGAAATGTGCATGCCATTAGATGATACCGTTTAAAAGTGACATTTGTTACGGCTGTCCTGTATACATATTTATGTGCTCTTATTTTTGCTTGCCAAGAACAGATCTAGACTGTGTGTCCTGGCTGCCATCAAGATCTTACAAAATTGACAGTTCCTGCACTTCCACAGGAAAAAAACAGAGTCAAGTTGCACATCTTCTCCATCCATTTGTTCTGTTTTCTGCATTTTTTTTTAAATCCAATATCACTTGAAAGAAACGTTTAGAACCAGCTATTGCTGCACTATATCTTTGATGCCACTTAAAAAATTAGTTTTGGCCTACCACACTTGGACCCAAACAGCCCAGATAAAGTGCCCAGCTAAAGATAAACCCTTCCCCAAAACTGAAGAATATTTCAAGTTTGAACCTACTGGCAACAGAAGAGGGAGCTGGGTGTGGCAATGGTAATTGCCAGGCTCCTCATTTCTAGTAATTTCAGAGTAAATCATTATTTTGGGGCTGTTAGATGGCAAAAGTGAATCCTGCTCTCTTGTATTATGCTTTACCATTTTCCTTTCTAAATACTTATCTTGTTTTAATATCAGTATCTGGATACTGCTAAAACATTATGGGAATTTACCACAGCAGGTGTTTACCTGCAGTAAGCCTGATGTTTCTAACTCTGTAATCTTTGTTCTTTTAGACTAAAGGAAGTGACAAGGTTTTTTAAAGGTAGAGTGCAAATCCATCAGTATGTCGTGGGAGATTATTTGAAAAAATGGCTTATATATATAGGATACTTAAAATAAAAAATGTGGTTTCTGTTCAACTTCCTTTTGACAAAGTTCTGACAAAATTGTAGTTTACCTCTGGCACAATATGTGAACGGGACACCAGAGAAGTTATAATAATTTTTTAAATAATGATATTACTGGTTAGGATTTCCCAGTTGACCTTCCTGTACTGCTGTATGATTGGCCTTGCTGTTGGCAAACAGATGCTTCCTTGGGGAGATTCTTGAGTAAGTCTATTTTGTGTATGTATTTTTTTGTCCACAGGGCAGCTTAATTCCTTTTTCCTCTTTCAGTAGTATGCCATAGTTTGCTGCAGTAGAAAGAGTGCAGTTTTGGAGCACAGGCAGTATAACTCAAGGAAGCAGTCAAAAGGAAGGTGATGTGGTTTGGGGTAATGTTTGAGCAATGCCGAGTCCTTATGTTTTAAAAGCAAATGCATTGATGAAGACATAGGAAGTACAATGATTTTCATTATATTCGTTGGGGAAGGTCGTTGTCCATAAGTTGTACTGTCTTGAGAACGCAGTGGTGTGGCTAGTTTTGGAGATGTTAATTGTAAATATACTTTTTAATTAGTATTATTTTAAAATAAGTAAAGTAGTTAGATTAGTTTGTTGTTTGTTGAAATTCCAAAATATCACAGCAGGTTTTTTTAAAGACAAATTTTTTAGCACAACTTTGAAAAAATTGATTTCTTAATGAAAACTTTGGATGCTAGACCACAGAGCTCAGCTGCCAGTAGCCTGGCAGGTGTGAGTATGCTACAGAGGATGTTTTGTGATCAAGTTGCTAACCTTGTAAATGTCCCTCCTATTTACAGAATTTGAGGCCTCATTATGTCAGTAAGAAGACAGACGTGGTGTGTTGGAGGTTCCCCAAATTTAAACACACCTCATTGTCAGAACGGGCTTTAGCTCTGACGTATGACAATGTTTGCTGTCTCTGTTATCTTGCAGCTATCCCATTCTAGTCCTTTTCTTCCTCACCTGGATGCCCTATTAGTATAATTTTGGGGAGCCTTTGCTCCCTCATTTTTCTACCAAGCTCTCTCTCAAGCTACAATCAGCTTGAGATCAAAATAAGACTACAAAATGTCTGTTTTTCCTTTTCCCCATTATTTTTCTCCTGGATTCTGTTGTAATGAGAGAGCAGCATCAGACAAGCCAATCTGAGGATTTCTTTGCCAGTGTTTGTTTCTCATTTATTTTCTTCAGTGTCCATAAACTAACTGGTTTTGGGGTTTTTTGCCTGGTACCCAAGACAGTCTTACCTGTTCCTTCAGAAAAACAAAATTCTCATTTGTTTGCTATCATCTTGTATCTCAAGACCCACCTCCCATTTTCCCTGCTTCTTCCAGTTCAGCAGTTTTTAGTTCCATCAGACTGCTTTTCTAAATAGTGCACGATATCAACTACTTAGGCTAGTGCTACTGAGCGTTCACAGCCTGTGTCCACCTTGTGCATCTTGTTCATTGTACAGCTATTGCACTGTCTTTAATTGGACAGTGATGGGATTCTTAGTACCCCATTTGTTGTGCTTGAAAATAAAGCCTTTGCATTTTCTGTTTTGCTGCTGTGTGTGCTGCAGGGAAGGTGGGACTATCATATCATCTTCCCCAACAAAAGAGAGATAAAGGCTTTGCTTGACAGAGGGATTTCACACAAAGGCAGAAAGACAAAGTAATAAATAGCAATATACTGTTAACAACCTATTTCAGGTAAGATTTTTAGAATAAGGTTATAGTTCTTATTTTCATAGTTGAAAATTGTAACTAATATGCACTTTTTCTTGTATGCCTTATTTATAAACTCAGTTTTAACTAACTCCATTTTTTCCTACTACTTTGCATTTTGATATAGGCAGTTTTTAAAATCAGATACTGGATAAAACATTTTTCTACTAGTTTAACTGCTAATTTCTCACACCTATACTTTTTCCAAGAGATCTCGTATCTTGCCCAAAGCCTAATTCCTAAGGTTACCACCAATTCTGACTTGCTATGTCTGCATGCAGCTCTGCATTCCCTGCAGTGCTCAGTGTGATTTGTACCAGATCATCACGACAAAGCTGGCATAATAAACTGATACATCTCACGTGGATATTGAGACAAAGTTATAACTAAGGCTCTTTCATCACAGTAGTTTCACTCTGCCTTTTCCTTCCCTTCTTCTTGAGTATCCATCCCCCTGTTGTGTCTCTAGCTAGGCTGTTGGTCAGAGGAGAGTCTGGTTTAGGTTGATGACTGAAGTTGACATTGACAAACTCTGAACAAGAGATTCAGAAATAAAGCTGAGTGCCTCTTGTCTTGAGGAATCTCTCATTTGTACCAGGATGAGGACATTATTGCCGGTTTGGTCTTTCGTGTATAAAGCTACCACTTTCTAATGGACTGTGTCTGTCTAAACGGGAATTCCTCGAAATGTAGAATTGGAAATTTAAACTCCAAATCCATGGCTTTAGTGGAATATACAACTAGTGTTCATTCATTCCATGAGAAGAGTCAAGCAACCCAGTGAGGACGAGAGAAGGCTAAAATTGTTGCCTCTAGTGGGAAATCATCAGCTCAGTAAGAGGGGCTTTTTACCCAAGCAAGCAACCGCCTGCTGCCAGACACAGGTCTCTTGTCATTGTGTTGCCTGAATGAGCTGCAGGATGGCTGCTGACACAGGTGTGACAGAAGGAGGAGACTTGAAGAAAACTCTGGCAGAACATTGACGAGTCCATGGGTTAAAGCCTTTAGTGGACTGAGAAGAGAGCAAAGGTGAAGGGTAGAGAGTCAATTTTATAGGGGTGGAAATAACATAATTAATGGGGTTTGGATGAATAAAGAACAGTTTTGTGAAAAGGAATGGGAAGATGTGAAGAAGTGAAGATAATTGCTGGAGAAGTATTTTACTGTTGTTGAAGAAAATGGAGAAGTATAACTAATATATAAGCTGTTTTTTGTTGTTACTAATTCACCTTACACTTGCTTTTTCAGAAAAAGTTTCATTCTTCCTTAAGATTAGAACCAGCTGTTTACTTTACTTTTTATTTTTGTGTTCTAAATGCAAGATCTTCGCAGTCATGCAGCTTTTCTCCTGACTTAACAGTGTGGGGATTTTTGTTGTTTTTAAACCTGTGGCCACCAAATGCAGAAGGTTGTGAGAACATATTATTTACATGGTAATGGGGGGTTTTTTTTGGTGATATGAGGAAGAAAGATAAACTTTTAGCTGCATAAATACTGCATATCTGTTGAGAAGGCTGAGGCAAGTAGATTTTTGTTGATCTGTGTGGTGGCATCTTCCTACTTCTACCCTTTTTATTCAATATTTTCCTTGTAAATTAGAATAGAGCTGTTAAACTGCTCATCTGAACAGCCTGTATCTCATTCAGTCAGGTGTGCAAGTAAGAATTTATAGAAGACAAGGGCTATGGTATCTCTTCCTTGATTGCCTGGCATTGGTATAGATTAGTGTGGAGTGTTTCCATTTGACTTTCCACACTCTGCTCTAGCAGTGTGCTCTCCCATCATGGCCAGCATCAGAGTTGGATCTACTGCTGAGGTAATTTTGCTTGTATCAAGGGAGCTCACTGATCATCTTTGGAGAGAAACAGTTAACGAGAGAGGAGGGAACTTCTGGTAACCACTGTTTGAAAGTGTATTCATAAGTTTATGTAAAAATGATTTTGATATTTAACTGCGAACACATTTTAAATCTATGTTCCGTGTGCATTGATGTAAGAGCTTTGTTGCTAAAATCAGGGTTTTCAGTTAGTTAAAGGAAAAGATGGAGTTTAAGATCTGCATGATTACCAAGAACCCTCACAACTTTCTGTATATCAGTTAAGGAATTGTTTGTTGTTTATCCTGTTTCCTATCTCTTTCAGTAAAAGAAATGTCTTGGAATTTTTTTCCTGTGTAAGAAATCAGTTGATTTTAATTTTGGTAATGTTCAAATAACATTATTTTTGTGACTGACTTCTCATGCATATCTTTAGTATTACAGGCTAGGCATGCAAATACTCTGAAAATTGATCCAGGAAGAAGTAATAAACTCTTTTTAACTGTTAATATTTTTATTTTTAAAACATGTATTGATTTTTTTGGGGGGGGAGCAGGTCTTTTTCTAAGCAATACTGCTTATCTGATAATTTCAATCCTAGTTGAATTATGTTGCCAGATTGTCATCAGAAGGGCATGAAGTCAGCACACATGCGTCAGTAATATCTGGTTGTTTTAACCTTATGTTGCCAGTTGGCAATTTGAAATTATGGCTTCAACTGCACTTTAAATATGTGATAATAGCATGTGTTTCTAATAAGGGCCAGCACCATTTTGTTCAGATACTGTGAATGGTTGTCACTCATATATGACAAATGCACCTTCATCTGCTTCTTTGATGGCCCCCTAAAAACCATACCCTCAAATCAGGCCGATGAAATTAGCTGCTGTGTAAATTGTGTGTCTGAGTGGTTCATTATCTAATCACCGTCAGAACCACAGTGATAAAGTAGATTGAAACAGGGACGAGGTCTGCCAGATGATTTCAGGCCTTTTTTTCTAAGCCCTGTTTCCCTTGGAAACACTAAGAGTCGTTCAGAACTTCAGAATTCTTTGTCTAGAACTTCATTTCTTAATGCGTAAAATTGGTCAGCCAGTGAGGTCTGCCAAAGTGATTTGTAAGGGTTTTTTTCCATGATTCTTGTAATCATTACTGTGTGTATTAAAATGTTCTGTGATGTTCAGTTTAGCCACTGTGTTTGTTACTTCTAGGTTAGATATTGTTAAACACACCAGCTATTTTCAGGAAACTGCTCTAGCCTATTCCTTTGTGGGAGAAACTCTTAAATGCTTGAAGTCCTGTCCTGAAATGGCGAAGTGCTATGCTTTGTATCTACAGAGAGCAAGCTTTGGATTCTGGAGCTGATATGTAAATTAACATACTAAACAAGTACGATATAAAACATTGCATGTGACACTTGTACATGGGTGGTACGACCATGTGACTTTTCAGTTTCAAACTTTTTTGACTCATTATAGTGTGTTCTAAATATATATTTCTTGTCTTTTTAGCTTAATAGGTAATTTAAGTGTTCTTTTGTTTTAGGAGCATTTGAAGATGATGATATCACTCATGTTGAAGGAAGTGTAGATCCTGTTCGTGACATTGAAATAATTCATGAAGAACTTAGACTTAAGGATGAGGAGCTGATCATGCAGAGCATAGATAAGCTTGAAAAAGTAGCTGTAAGAGGAGGAGACAAGAAATTAAAACCTGAATATGTAAGTACATGACCTATAAAAGTAACTCATTAAGTATTCTCGGCATTGAATTGAAATACTTGTATTGTTGGGTTTTCTTATTGATCCCACATGTGTAATACAAAACACTACTACTATTTTTATATGTGTTTTAAAGTAATTATTATTATGAGTTGAAAAAAATATTAGAATGACTTGCTGTGCTGTCAGTGTAAGATTTCATAGATGTAGGTAATTGTAACTTTTGAAATTTAACTGTTATTTTCTTGCTGACACACCTTTATATGAGAATTGCCAATCCTTTGTCAAACTTACCTCAATGTCTAGTTGTAATTCAAAATTTAGCAGTCACTTCTGACTTATTTCTGCTGTTGAGTTCTACTGTGATGTTGATAATAGTATTCCTGTAGCCAGCAAGTGAAGGTACTTTTTTGGTGTGATTGCACTTTGTGTCTTTTAGTGTATGTTAAGTAAAGACTGCTAGTTGAAATTAATTTTAGAATGCTGTTGTGGAAAGCTGCGTAAATGAGCTCAGTTGTCACAGGGTAGTAGTGGTGTTTCTTTGTAAATTAGTAATGTAGAATAATTATCAACTTCAGAGTATGTTTTTTGCAAATTTTTATTTTACTTCCACTTGTCTTTTGAGTCCCCTACACTTTGCCAGTAGTCTAGTTATTCATTTTTCTTTGTCATTAATATTCTATAAATATCTCAGGTGGTATATAAAATGCATTCTCTAATTATTACAGCAGTGTATCAGTGTGGAAATAGCTTATTTATGACTAGCAAGTAAGTATTAAAAAAATACTGTTTTCTCAGATGGATTTTTCGATAGCAAGTAGTAAGAAAAACATTGTTATATTGGTGCTGGTAGCTTGATTTATCACTATTGAAGTGCAGTGAAATTCGTTGACCCTACCTAGTGTTTGGAAATGAACAGGAACTGAAAGTGAACATCCCCCTCCAAAATGTTCAGCTCCATGATGCAGTGTTAAAAAGCACTTCTTTGGTAGCTTCTGTTGGTGAAGAACTAGTCTGCATCTGGCGTGAAAAATATTTTATTCACTGATTGGTCTAGGCCAGAAAAAACAGCTATTGTTGGATGATTTAAAGGCTTTCATGTAAGCCCAGAAAGAGAGAACCAGGTATGCTTCATTTAAGGTCTTGTCTGTCGTGTGAACCCAGCCCTGAGTACATGTGGGCAGTGATTTTTATCTTATACAAAAGGTTTCACATGCTTAGAGGAACAGTGCAGTTTGTGCCTACAGTTTCAAATAGCATCCACACAGTATTTCACCTTTTAATTCATCTTAAAGAAAGGGGCAAGCAAAAATCCTGTCCATAGCGAATTCAAAGTTCATCCTAAGGCTAAATTTTACATTGGTATGACATGATGAAAATGAGGAGTGCTGTGATGCTGTTCTGCCCCAGCCTCGAGCTCTTCTCACTTACTTTGTTGTGTGGCTGTCTTTGGAAACAGCTTTGCTCAGCTCCTTGTGATGGAACGTTCCTGCCTAGTTTTTGAGTGTACCTCTCTGGATGCTTTGAGGATTTTATATCACAATCTATGTTCTTCCTGTGCTAAGGAAGAAGTTGGCACTTTGGTGATTACAAAGAATTGTAACTGAAGTATGTTTTAAATAGCATTTGTAATAGTGATTGTGTAACTTAAAGGGCGGTAGGTGCAGTTATGATTGTATGACAAGAGTTACTCAGTTTTTAACTACAGGAGGTTGGTATGTGTTTGAAAATAGAAAATGTCAGATTATTCTCATATTAAGGGAGACAGTAAGTAAAAACCTGAAATCTAGAAATGCAATTTAGATTGATTAAAGAAAAATTTCAAATCTTTATTATTAGTCTGTCTTCACCCAGCTTCAGTTTCTCATCCATTTCTTTGCCTCTTCCTTCAGTCTCCTTACTCTTACTTCATCTGTAGTTCACCTGTCAGAATGACTTTGTCACCTTGTGTTTGTAACTTACACTTCCTGTCATTTGTTGTGTTTTTTTAATCCTGTTTTTATGAACACTTGCACAGAAAACACCAGGTTCTTGAAGTTGTGTTGCTCTGCCAGTTCTGTTCCCAGTAATAGCTGTTACATGTGACCAGTCTCAGCTGAGTTTGTCAACAACAATAGAGGTTTCAAAGGCATGAAATTCCTTTGTTTCATGGGAAGGGGTGGCTGAGCAGAGTGAGGAGGCACAAATTATTGCTTTCCTCGAGACAAAGGCTGCACATAGGAACTGTAGTCACTAGGGAATCTCTTCAGGAAGTGTTGTGGGGCATAGTGCCTGTGAGTCTTGCTGATCTTGGACCTTCTTGCTTGTCTTCCCCTGTGACTTATATGCTTGAATTCTAAAGTATACACTAGACTTCATAAAATGGACTTTTTTAATGGTGAAGGCCTGTGAAAGCTCTTTTCTTTTCCTGGTAAATCAATCCTTAGGTCCAGTTACGCAGCTTCTACAAATAGGTTTGTGTAGCTGTAAGACTATAGCAGCAGTTCTTGGGTGTTTTCAGCCACTACTGGGCTGGACATGTTCATCCAGTGGGTTGTGAGGCACTCCTGTACAGTTTGTCTTGCCTCTTTCCCTTTCATGTTTTGTGTTGCAGAGAAGGCCTGTGGTTGCATTCTGTATAATATACTGTAGTATAGTGTAGTGGGAGTGACTGTGCAGTAAATGACTTACGGGTCTGGGAGGGAAACCATGTGGGATGGGTGAAAAAAGCAGTTAAAGATTATGCCTCCTTCCTAAAGTGGTAGTCAAATTTTAGAAGTGTATTTTGGCTGTTTGATCAGTCTGCACTTCCCAAATCCATTCCATTCTGCGTTTAGCTTGTCTGTCACAGAGAGGGTTCTCTGTCCAGCACAATTAGTAATGTTTCCATGCAGCTTGAAGCTACTGTTCAAGGCTTGCTCTTTCCAGGGCAAAAAGAACCATTAAGAGACAGTATGGCCTGAAATTAATACTTTTTTCCAAACAGGTTGACTTCAAAAAAAGGGAGGACGGGACAGGACTGGGAGAGAGCCTCTCAGGATTTGACTTTTAAAATTATTTGCCAATATAATGCAAATAATAATTTGCAAATATTCTGTTCTTACCAATATTCTTCTTCTGTAGCAGAGACGTGGAACAAACAGCTCTTGTCTGCACACTGAGTGTTGCCAGTCATTTTTCCTTTCAAGAAAACTAGGAAGTTACAAAGGAAAAAATTTCGTATTTGTAGATTGTTTTGGTTTTGTTTTTAAGCACAATGTTAAAATTTTAGTGTCTCTGTCTTTTTTTATTGTTTTCTTTCCCCTATCTTTTGGGAACAGTTCAAGGTGAAGACACTTGAGAATGCCTTAAGCATTTCAACTGGTTGAGAGTTACAGAACTCATTTCTCTTGTTTCATAAATATGAATTGTCTGCTTTAGAGGATTCACTTTATCAGTAAGCTACCACAATTGTAACTTGATAGTCCAAAATCTCTGAAAGGTTTAGAAGGAGAAAAATAAAAAATTGACAGTGTGTATCAGTCAACAGTACTTAAATCTGAGATTTGTACTTGATTGCCTGCCTTCTGGCATGGTGTTATAACTTGTTAATTATCATTTTTTCCTCTGTCTAAGCCCACATTGCCTACAGGTGGTAAATTCACCTTTGTGCAGTGACCTGGCTTGGCGGTTGAATAGTGTTAACTGTTTGTCCTGTCTCTCAGAGAATTGATTTCTCAATCCCCTGTCAGTAGAAATAAAATAGCTGACTGTTGTTAAGGAGCTAGCAATGAAATAATTTTCAAGTTCTACTTAAAAATCAATGGCACAATATGATCCAAGGTCACCAACATGTGAGGCTGACATAAGCTTGGAATAGCTTCCCTTTCACATGTATTGTCTGTTTTGCAAGTATTCCCTCTGCCTCCTCAGAAATGACTGTTATTACTAAGGCTACTAGTCTTTCAGACTTGGTATACCTTTATTTTGGCTATAATCTTCTAAAGACATATTATAGAATAAAAACACTCCTGTTATTTGCATGTATTAAAACAGAGCAAATACAATTTCTGAAAGAAATGTGAGTAATTTTGATTTTATATTTTAAATCTCTCTGCTGCTGGTATATGCAGAGACATGAGATATTGAGTTAAACTTTATTATGAGCTTATTATTCTGTCATTTTGGATAGCAGGGGATTTCAAAATAATTCAACTATGTATGATTTCATAGATCAGAATGTACAAATTATAAAATTAATTTTAAAAAATATTTTTAAATTGATGGCGTTTTTCAGTCTTGGAGACACAAGTCTTCAAATTAATACCATCTAATACAGTTAAGTGAACATTATTGTAGGATCCTCTTCCAATACCATTCCAGCCTGATTCAGTTCCAGTCCTTAGAAACTGATAGCTCTGCAACAGATAGCTATTCCTTCAGCCCTTTGTTGGTGTCCAAAATCTTGAATTCCAGCACGCAAGAATTTTTAAGGTAACAGTATTGAGATATATAAATCTGACCACAAAGGTATTGTTTATAGTTGATGCAGATGATTGATGTTAGTGATATGAAGACAAAAATCTTTAGGTCAGAATCAATGTGCACAGTGTTTGAACTTCCAGTTTTCATTAGAGAGGTGGCTTCTACAGCAGGTCAGGATCAGCGTTTACTGCATTTGAACTTCCAGTGTTCGGTTGAATGGGATGCTTTCACAAGTCCTGCAAGACACATGAATTCCATTGTAAAGTGTGTCATTTAAAAAATAAGATTAGTTTATCAAATCAAACACATTTTGTAAGAGGAAAAGCAGTTGCAGTTATGAAAAGAGCAGTTAGACTCCTTTTCAGTGTAATGGTACCAGAACTATCTGATGCATATTCAACTTCAAAGAAAGGCATCAAGCTTTGTTTTGTCAGAATACTTACGCTCTGCCTCTGGTCATTATATTTGTCAGCATATATGTACTATGAAGGGTAAAGCAAAATCTTCCTAATGATTTAGCTTTAATACCTTCCATTTTCCACCCTTACATTTAATGTCTTGGTCCTGTCCTGAGAATGTAGTAACTGTTTGAAAGATGTTCTTTTGTTCATCATTTGTTGTTAAAACCACCGATATGGTATCGGAGATACTTCACAAAGAGCTGGTAGATTCCATTTCTTCTTATTACCAATGTGTACTAGATGAAAATCTTTCCTTCCTGCAATATTCTGATGAATGGAATGGTGCCAAGCAACATTCACTGACCTCTTGCTGCAAGCGCTTGCCGGAGTTCTCACGGATGGATGAACTCTTATTTCCTCTAACTGATGATGTCAGTTGGGAATGTTCACCTTTCTTTCATTCCAAGTTGAAGATAAATACAGTGATGAATTGTATAAATTTTCTTTTGCCAGTTTCTTTGGTCTCCTTATGTGAGGAGAGTTTGAGAGGCCAGTTTGTTCCACAAGAGATGGAAAGAAAGGAGAAGTGTACGTGTACTGTTGACATACTCTCTGCTGAAGGGTTTTACAATTGCTAACTTAAATCACAGGGAATCGAGAAAATATTTATATTCTTAATGCATATAATTATGCCTAAAATCTTGAGTGGACCATTTACTGTGCTTAATGTGGTATTTAGAGGAAATTAAAGTTCATTCTGGAGAACATTTTGAATGTAGCATGGCAGATGTTTGTGAATTGATTGGTAGTAAAGCCTGACTTAAAAGTATATAATGTGAAAACACACGTTTGGATTTTTTTGGTATTTTCAGTAGACAAAGAGAAGTCAGTGCTTAAATACTTTCTGTCAAGGCTGATCTTTCCTGTATGGATTTGACAAGTGGCTTAAAGTAATTAATTTTGTAAATCATGTTTCTCTGGGTAAGTAGATCCAAGCCATTTTAAATTGTATGTGCATGTGCCAAAATAATACTATATACGAGTAGTTGTATTCTGAAAAAGGTACCTTTTTAATTTGGCTTAATTCACATGTACAACAAATGCATTCACATGTGGATTTATTTGGAAATTATTCTGTATAGGCTAATGCAATAGGAAAAGTTCAGTAAAACTCTGCGAAATAAGTTTCATTTTACTTTTCAGTGCAATTTCCCTGTTCTGAATTTCTGAACTGCTGGAAATAATCACTTGTAAATAGACTGCTTTAGACTGCTTTTGTACTCTTGCTATCTTTGAGAAGCGACAAGTGACTGAGTTGTTTTATGTATAATGCTGTAGAGCCCACAAGGATGACCCACACAGGAGAATTTGGGGATTATTGACATGAATTACGTGGCCTGGAATACCTGTAGGATATTTTGGGTGAAAGTGCTTGTTGTGGTTTATAAACATTATTGGCATCTAGTTCTAAGTAAATCTTATATCATGTACAGCTTGTACTGGCTCTGTGAGAAGGTATTAAATAGAAGAAAGGATAATACACTTGTCCTAAATCCATTACTTGTCCCATTGTATTTTTATTAAAGTCAGTGAGCAAGGGAATTGTAAGAGATTAGACATTGTTTTGTACCACAGAGGAGCTCATTGTCACTCTAGTTGATGCAGTACCTGGCTTGTTCTCTTTCCTGCACCCAGCTGCTACAGCTTATTTAAGCACTTACCACAATGAAAAAACATGATCTAGCCTTTACTTTAAAATGCAAAATTTGTCTTAATTGTCCTTTAAAATACCATTGTTTTTAAACAGTGTTTTTAGCATAAATTCTTACAATGTCACTTCAGCCTCAATTTTTTAAATTGCCAGAAAACCTCCAGGAAAAGCTGAGAGCTGAGGCTATGCTCAATAGAAGTGAAAAGATTTCCAAGGAAAGCCGTGAATGGAAGGAAGGACTGTAGGCTCGGTGCACTCCATACACCTCACATTAACAAGGAAAATTGTGTGTACTCAATAAATTGCTCTTGGTGCAGCACAGTTAAACTAGCTGAGTACCTCAAATAGCATTGTTCTCTATCTGTATCTGAAGAACCATCACAGAAATTTTGAAGGCCAGATGGAATAATAGTTATCCAGTTTGATCTCTCACATATCCCAACTTAATTCTTACAGCTGTGGTTAAAATGGAATATATCTCTTACTGGAAAAATTAACCTTTATTGAAATGTTTTCTGGCTAGAGATAAATTACTTCTAACTTGTATAAGCTATGCCAGTAATTAATTATCTTTACTGTTTAGAAATAAAACACAGCTTTAGTCTGTATTTGTCAAGCTTCAGTAGTCATTTGATTTCCCTATGCTCATGTGAAAAACCCTGTATATGTGAGGTTTTTGTTTTTATGTATATATATATATAGTGCAATAAGAGTAAAAGCATAGAATTTAAGAACACCAAGTCTTCGTACATAAGCACCTTCTCAAGACCTCTGATTTTTCTCCAGTTTTTCATTATTTCAGGAGAGATAAGCGTAGAGTTATTCCTGTTGGACATTAGGCTATTTATGTACTCCAAGATTGCATTAGTCTTCTAGTTACAGTACAGTTCATTTGCTTGTGATGCTCCAGGCTTCTCAGTCCCTCTCACAAGAGGAAAGTCCTCTACTGGTAAATACTGTATCCACCTTCCCTTTGTCCCTGCCCAGCCGTGTATGAGCTTCAGTGTTTTGTATTGAAAAGCGTTGTTTGCTTTCACTAAAGCTATGTGGCCGTTCTGGTCCCTGCATAGGTTCCCATCCTTTGTAATTTACTATTCTCAGAATGTATGTGTTATTAATATGGTCTTTTTTGGCTGTTGAAAGGTAGTAAGCAGTGAAATGCAAAGAGTTTGTTTGGAGTGCCACCAGAAACATGCACATTGGGGCTTTTATTTACAGTTGTATTGTGAGACCAACTGGTTAGGTGGTGTTGTCTCCATTTGGTGTATGCAGTGATTTATTAAAGAAATACCTTCTGCCACTGAGCCAGATTCCTTAGGGAAGTCAGAATATGTTATTTATACACTACCACCTTCATTATTGATACTCAGTGGTGTTGGACTTCAGTATGAAACGAGAGGAGCTAACTAAGAGCTACCGATAATGTTTTAGGTACTCCTTGTGGCTCCTCCAAGCAGCAGGGCAGTGTAAATGACAGAATTTTAGACAATTGAAACATTTAAATAAAAAGTATTTAACTGCCTTTGAAGTTTTACAGGGAGATGGTAAGTTTTTACATCTTGGAAGTTTTGAAGGGAATGGATAAGGTGCTGAAAACACTCCATACTTCCCTTGGTGGGGGAAAAAGCCTGACTGTACTCACAGTTACTCTGTAGTAGGGGAGACTTCTGCACTGCCTGCAAGATCACAGGGAATTCGCTTGCACTTTGAAGTGTGAAGTGATAATCCTCACAACTGCTTATTTCTTTATTAAATTTGCGGAAGTTAATTACATGCCTTGCTAATTTACAACAAAAAAATCACAATTCTCTGATGCCAAGTAGGCAAGTGAGTTTTCCAAGCTTCAGTTTAGTCCCTCATGCTGTAAGAAGAATTTGGCATTGGCACGCATTATTACTATCATTCATCCAGAAAGTCTATTAATGTATGCACATTTTTCTACACAGTAGTGTCTCATGAGTAAGTCTTGGTAAATCTGCTATATGCAATTTACATGTATTTTATTATTTTATACTGCTGGACTTACTGTTAATGTCCTGCTTAGCATTTGTGGGTTGACTACTTGTGGTCTTTGGAAAATGAGAGCAGGACACAAATTAAAACCACTGTATTCATATGTGCTAAATGAATGTAGTCAGAAATTCACTGATTTTTAAAACAGTGATATTTGATATTCATGAAGTTTTCTGTATTTCATATGCCTTGACAACTGTAATCAAATTGGAATTTGGAGGGATTTTTGGCGGCTTTCTGAATGGTTCCTGTTATAATGTTGCTAACTGAAAAATGAGTACCCCTCTCATCAAAGAAGGTGAAGTGGATCATTCTGCTGGGGACAGATTGATCTCAAAGTGTGCAGTTGGGGAGGCCAGATCTAAGGGAATAAAGTGGATCATTGCTCTGTATTCTGTTAGTAAGCATTTTGAAGTTTACTTGAGTAGTGATTAAATGTGTTTAAATGACTTACATTGATAGAGAAGGTAAAAAAAGATCAGGTTATACTCTTTCACCAGTCCTAAATAGAAGCAAATAATTTAAAATGCTGCTAGATGAGAAATAACCTAAAAATGTGCTATTTGCATGTTTCTTTAGAGTGTTGAGGAAGCTGAGTTAAAAAGAAATACGTGGAAACACTTGCCTTTCTTCATATTGTCATTTATGTTTAACAATTTCTTGTTAAGGAGTTATATTAAGTCTCATTTCAGTGGAGCACCACCACTGATGCAGGGGAATCTAAGTTCAGCTGACCCATTTTTAAGGTTCTTGACTGTCTGCCTTACATTCTGCATGGTGTGACTGCTGCCCACATAGTCCATCAGAGAACTTCTTTGTGTCTCACTGCTTCATACAAAAATGCTGTATTTGCTTACAAGTTTCCATCCTTTTATCTAAAGAAAGTTTTCCAATAGTTTGCCAACTTCCCTATAAAGCCAATATAAAATTGCAGGTATACAGTTGTCAGTTCTCCCCAGCATATTCAGCTGTAGGTCAGCCTTACCTGTGGAAATTGTCCATGTAATCACTCCTTTAGAACAACAGTTGCAAACAGCATCAAGTCAGGTATGTAAACGAGAACTTAAAAAAATTAAATCAGTGCCAAAATGGATTTAGATCTGTGTGTCACTGTAAGTAGCAAAGTGCCAAAAAGGATTTAGATCTGTGTGCCACTCTAAGTAGCAAATGAATGTGGAAGAGAGGTTTTGATTGGCAGGTCTGTGCTTAGATAGGCTTTAGAAAGGCCAAACTTTATTTGCTGTGTTGATGCTTGAAATTTTCTGGGGGTTCTGTGTTATGTAGCTCCCCTTACAGTGTGATTACAAAACATTTCATTTCTGCTTAAGCCTAAAAGTTTGGCTGTGGTGACTTGTGCTGTAGTGGGTTTTTTCTGTCAAATTTTTATTGACTCCAATTTATGTGTAACAGTGCGTTGCTATTGTGGGAGAAACTGTAATGCTGAAAGCCATGTGGTAGGTGCCTACAGAACTAGTTTAAAACCTAAAATAGTGTGTAACCAGAATTCCTTCACTGCTGAACAGGAATCTTGGTGGTTGTGCTGATTTTTATATATATCTATTTAAAGAGAAGCTGAGGATAAAGATCTTAAGTGAAAAGTCCTTACTGGTAGAATTGCTTCCCTTATCTTGTTTATACTGATTAATTAAAAAATAAAAAGCACATAGGGTTAAAGATAAGATGGTACCGCTGTTTTCTTCTTTATGTGTAATCTTGTTGCATGTCTCTACATAAGCTGTTCTGGCCACTCATCATAGTAACCAGCTGGGCCATTTCACCTGCTGGAGCCATTAAAGAGGACTCTCTCCCCCTAGATTAATCCCCTCCGACATTAGTTTTTTGCTCTGACAACTGGAGCAGGCATTCAGAATTTGCAGGTGGCCAGTGTGACGCACATAATTGCCTACAATTTTAGGCAATGAATAAAAATGGTCTACATTACTTGTCAAAGGTTGTATATGCAGTGCCAAGTGAGATCTATGGGAAGCCTTTTAGGGTTTAAAGAACAGTTAATAGCAAAGCTGCACAGTGCTTTTTTAATCATAATGCATTTGTAATATAGCACTTTGATCTTCTCCTTGTAGGAAATGGTGTTATATTAGCCACTTTTAAACATTTATGAGTGAAATTCAGTTATAGGAGAGTAAAAGTGATTATTCTTAGGCAGAACATGTTAGATTTCATTAAAAGTTTTAGCTTGCCCCTTCCTTGTTAAAACCTGTGGGGAGTCCTGTTCCTGGAGGGTTTCAAATCAGGATCTGAAGATTTAGAAGAGCTTTTTCTTTTTTTTTTTTCTCCACTAAAGCTACTGCAAGACTAGAAAAGATGGTAGTAAATACTGATGTTATTTGTGGTTATTTATAAATGTACTTCAACTGCATAACATTAAGTGCAAAAAATGTTGTGTGCTCAACAGTTCAGGGAATGTTTCCTTGTATTTTAAAGATCTTAATGCTCAGTTGCATCAATTACAACTTAAAAAAATGCATTATTTAAAGCGTGATCATAAATTATCTACAACAAAAAATAGGCGACTCTAAAATGTACTACTCCTAGAAGAGCAGAGTTTGACCTTTCAGACCCAAGAGCCTTTTATTAACACCTGCCTGTAAGGAGAACCGTGCCACACGCAGCTTTCGGATTCACGACCACAAAACTGATGAGGAAAGGCTTGAAGGGTTCAGTTTGTGTCACTTGCTGTTTGCCGTTTCCATTTCACAGATGATTAATCTTTCTGTGAAGAAAGGCCAGAGAAACAAAGCACATTGGGCTCTTCCTGCAGTTACTCCTTCTGAATGCACACTAGCTTGCTAACTAAAAGGCCTTTAGATTTCCTGCCGAGAGAGATGTTCTGAAAGTGAATGCAGCTGGTTGGAGGTCACCAGTGCAAGGCTCTTGCCATTGTGTAATGGAGGCTTTGGCAGGTTTCATTTTGGGGGGGGAGGGAGAAGGTGTTGGCGAAAAATTAATGCGGAATAAAAAGGGCTTTGGCCATTTGAATTAATTTCTTGAGGGTGGATCATCAATAATAGGCTCCATTTCTTTTGCTCACAATTTAAAAAAAAAAAAAAAGATATTTGCTGTGTTTTGTCCCACCCATTCCCTTTTCTTAATGGCATGTTTATATTGTACGTGGTCTCTCCCGCTGGATGCTGAAATGTTGCATCTTCCTGAGTTTGAAAAGCAATCTAAAATGTACTGATTTTTACGTATATTTTATGAGCTCTGCTGATGTTCGTGGTGACAAGATATGATACTTGAGTATTGTGTATTTAACTTTCTAATTGTGGGATTTGGATGCCTTTAATAATCCACATTGCTCTTTAGCGACTTTTAAAGCAGCAATTTCTGTTTTTCTGGGAGAGTAAAAATTTGTTTCTAAAAGGTATTATCTAATTTTTAGTTTGTGTGTATGTTTTGAATCTTAATGTATACATGCCTTGTTTATGGAAGAGAATAGTCTTGATATCCAGCTGAGTTTTTGACTTTGGTTTTTTTTTTGATCTTGCGTAGGACGTAATGTGCAAAATCAAGACATGGGTAATAGATGAAAAGAAAGCTGTCCGCTTCTATCATGATTGGAATGACAAAGAGGTAGGCTATAAATACTATTCCATGAATTGACTTCTAATTTTGCTACCTGTTACTGGTTCTTTTTAAAGTTGTTTTTTTTTTTAGATTTCATATTCATAGTGTATTAAGTGTTAAATTTATTAGCTGAATCTATGCTTATCTGTGATTTATGTATTGCGCTCGAATTCTGTAGCCTTCTCAGACATGCCATGAGGAAAATGATCACAAAATTAATTAAAGTTGATATAAACTCTTTTAAAAATTCTCCCCCTCTCTTCTCACTTCCAGATTGATGTTTTGAACAAACATTTGTTTTTTACTTCAAAACCGATGATCTACTTGGTTAATCTCTCTGAAAAAGACTACATTAGAAAGAAAAACAAGTGGTGAGTGTGTACAGGTTACATGTCTAAATTTATATTTCTGTTTCACATTTTTCCATGGTCAGTGATTCCTTGCACATTTAGATCACCAAGGATATTAATTAAAATAGCAATATGAACTAATCTGGCACTTCTGTTACTTGTTATACTCCCATTGACTGCTTCTTGAGTACAATGCATATGGTGAAACCTTAACTGAAACTGCAGAAAAGAATTTGCTTTCCTTTCTTACATTTTAACATGAGTCCATTAACTGTAAAGAAAATAGATTTGATTTAGAACTACTAATTTAAATAAACATGTGGCTTTATCATGTTCTATAATGCTGGTTGTCTGAACATCTTTTTCATTCCTAAGGAATTAATTGAATGCCAGAAGACTAAAGCTATGTGAGTTGCACAGAAGTCTTTCAAACAAAATTGCATATTTTAACATTACTCTTCTGTTTGCAGTTGGGTGCCTGGCTTTCTTGCCACTGCTTGTGTGTTGCTTGTGGTTTACAGGCCTGTTTTGATGGGCTTTAATGCCATGGACAGCTCAGGTTTTAGTCAGGTATTTTTGACATCAATATTGTGACTCAAGTACGTGATGGTTACAAAATCAATCTATCAGACATGCAGTGAACTGGATGAAGATCCAGTCCTAACATGGTAGATATATGGTGGGAATCCACTGTTGAGAAGTACAGCATTTAGCATGTCACTGGAAGCTCTAGATGGCATAAATATTGCTCTGTGGAGGAGGGAACAGATTAGGTAGCTAGTATATGATGAAGGAAAATCTATAGCAGTGTGTTTAGTTTAAAAAAACCCCGACCAAACAGCAGATCTTTTCTTACAATTCAGAATTTTAAACACTGTACTTGTGAGATACTTTGAAGATGTATAAATGTATGTTTGTGAACAGATATATGCATGTAACTCATCCAAACAAATCAAAAGTATCTAAAGCGGAATATCTGAATTCTCCTAAAGTACACCCTCTGTTTCTCCCTGTACTTCATTAAGTACTTAGATGCACATGGTTTCAATTTTCCATTAAAAATTCTCATTTCCATATGATATCAAAGAGTGAGAAGGCTTTAAACTGAAAAATAAACATTCATAGACTGGAAGCCAAAACAATAATTAATGTCAGATGGGTAACTCCAATAAATCATTAGAATAAATTCTGGGAAATTACTGCAACTAAAACTGTCCTTTTGATACTCCAAGACATTTTGTGTTGGTACTAAAGAACAAAATTTAACGTATTTTAATGGCAAACCCTCTCAGTCCCAAACACAGACTTCAGAATAGACTTGATAAGCAATATAATAATGTAAGCTCTTCATATTTGGCCAAATTTTATAATTTTAAATTGATTTGTTCCTCTAAATATTTTTTGGGTATGACAATTTCAATATAACAAGTGGTTCTACCCAAGGAAGTATTTAAAATCAGCATAGTCATATTTGCTCTGTTATTGTAAGGTGGTACTTTCTTCAAAGTACAAATGCTGTGATTTCTTAAGGTTTGCTGTAACAGTACAGACGTGGAAGTTTATGTGAAAATGGATGAGTCAGTTTCCCTGTCCAAAAAAGGATCCTCACACCTGTATTTGGATGATTACAGGTAGAGCTCACTGGCTCTAATTGTACAGTAAATACCATTTCCCAGACCCTAATGGTAGCCAGACTACTTAGGCGACGCCAGTCTGTGATTTAGCTGTCGCCAGTCACCCCATGTTTTTTGTGAGGCTAGTTGTGATGATGACATAGTTAAACCCAATTGAAAGCAAATCTTTGGATAAATTGCAATTTTTAATTTGTAAAAAATCAGATGTTTGAGTTGAGGAGTCATATAATAAAACAGTTTAACTGTCTCTATTACAATTAATGATTTAGTTTTTAAAAAATGTACCCAGATCTCATGGATGTGAGTGTAATTGTAGCTGAAAGATCAAAGCCTGGGTATCTGAGTGATGTTCCAGAAGAGAATTTACCACATAGCCATTTTCAGTACAGTTTCTGCCTCCTGCTGTTCCTATTTTCCCTCAAGCTAGCCATTGACTACCCCCTGTGCATCCCTGCTCGTAAAAAATGATTGAGGAAGTATTTGTCATGTATTTATGAGTGGGAAACATTGTGTGATAGGGAAAGGCATCTACTAGAACCAGAAAGATTGCCATTTCCTTTCCTTCAGCTACTCTGCCACAGCTTTAAATCCTCTGTTTATGCAACATAGCTTTTATATTTAAGAGCAGAATAAATGTTTTCTATGAAGGATGCTAACGGTAGGCTTCTGTCATTTGTGTGGTGCAAGCAGATGTAAATGATTAGAATATATTTTACTGTTAGATGCCACTTTGTGATTTTAGTTGTTACTTTGAGGGGTAGGTATTCATATTTGAAATGCAAGCCACATTTAGTCGTACTCATTCTTCTCAAAAAAGTTTATTTCTGAGCTTAGTTTGTAATATTACTATAACAAAGGTAAGGTTAATGCAGGAAATGCTCAGCCATAAAATGTTTTCATCAGACTTTTGCAACTATAAAAGTGTTTAAAACAGCAAAGGAGAGGAGGGTCTTTTTGATTTTGAGTGAAGAGGAAAACTAAAATTGTCTTTGTTTTACTGGGCCACTCTTTCAGAATTAATGAACATTTTAATTGTTAGTTAAAACACACTTATATTTAAGTGCCAACGTGTTATTTTTCAATTCAAGAAAAGAAGAAAACACTGTGAAAGATAGGACTTATTGTGTGTTTGAGTAGGTGTATTGACCTTTTGAAAGATGTAAAAACTGGAATGGCTCCAAGCAGTTACTTGCTGGTTTTAACAATGTTGAATTAGTCATTCAGTTGATTTATGATTAAGACCTAGCCCCTGAAGAGAAGCTGACATGGCAGCTGTGTTAGTTGCACTTGTGTTATGATCAGATGACAGTAATCTTGATGTTTATGGGGGAATCCACTGAAACCATTCTTAGTATGTATTGTTGTGCTCTAAATGAATATTTAAACTCTTCTTTTAATAATTCCTAATTGGTTTTTTTATCTGGATCTAGTACCTTAAGCATGGAATACATGTGTTTGAGTTTTACCATGAAAATATTCAAAATAATGAGAACAACAACAACAACAATAATAACAACAATAACAATAATAACATGTATCAGTTAAAACTGCGTTCTGAGTCACAGGATGTCACATAAATCCAGGATATCACATTATCAACCCTTCATCTAATTAAAGCTTTGCATTTTAGTCTTGCTTAGAAGAGGGTGCTTCTAGTGGCTCATAGGATGGATTCCAGTTATGAAATATATTGGGCTAATTAATGAGTGAATGTAGTGTACCATGCTCAGCATCGTGTTTGGTTTGGTATTTTGGACTTACTTGCAGCAAGCACCAGGAATACTGTATGTGTTAATGCCACATAAACTGATCTTTTGACTCAACTCCTCAGGTCCAATAAAGTGAATTTCATCCCATGCCTAGATTGTAATTCAAAAAGCCAGTTATGCTGCTAAAGATTTTCTAGTATCTCTATCATTGTAACTAAATTGTCTGAGACTTAATTATGGATTTTTGAACATTGTTTTCTCTAATATAATTCAGACTTGTTGAATATCCAAATGTATGTTAACATTATTTTAAGGAGTTTCTCAAAATGTTATGGTAGGCATTCTGTTAACAATGTTGATTGGTGTTGATAGGGGAGGGGACTTAATATTTTGCTCCTGTGTATTTAGAAAAGTAACATATATGTCATAATAAATAAAATTTTGCCCATTAATTTTTATAGCGTTTTTAATGTTCTTAAGCTAGAAGAGGTATAATTAGGTCAGATGAAAGGTCTATCTTTTCTGGTATCATGTTTCTGACAGGCCACTAACATATGTCCAGGGAAGATTATAGGAACAGATTAAGCAAACAGAGTATATGCATCCAGCTTCTTGCAATCTGTTATTGTAGAACTGACTAAGCCAGATATGATATACTTGTGGTTAATACTTTTTGGCTGATTTCTATTCTATAAATTTAGCCATTGACCTTTTGAACTCAAGTATACTTTTTGGCATCCCAATATCCTGGAGCAGGGACTTCTGCAGCTTAACTATGTGCTATATGTAGAAGTACTTCCTTATGCTTGTTTTGGATCTGCCACATCATAATTTCATTTGATGCTCCTTAGATCTTGTATTATGAGAGTGAATAATCCTTTTCTAGTCATCTTTTTCATATTGCTTCAGATGTTCTGAATATTCAAAAAAAGAAACGGAGAGGGTAGGGAAATCTGACATGAAGAAAGAAATATCAAGGGTCAAGTAAAAGGAATACTCAATAGGTTTGAGTATGAATTAATCTGTTTCACTTGGTCTTTTCGTTTTTAAACTAGTAGGAAACAAAGTTATAAATGTTATTTATATTTATGGTAATAAATGGAGACTTGGAGTTCTTGATTGTATTTCTGCAGCTATGGACGTTTAGGCAGTTACATTTTATTCCTATAAAAGTATTTGAGAAATTATTTGTAGAAATTTTAAAATCATAAGTTGTAATGCCAAGGTGGTATTGAGATGTTTTCTTGACATAGCTGCATAATGATTTTAAGGTTGTCTTCTATGCTGACAAATTCAGAAAATAATATTAAAAAAAATATATTACAGCTCTTGTTCCTGCCTTACAACTGAAATGCTTTAAAAGAATATTAGGAGATGATTTGTTATCTGGGTATAAGTAAAGTTTTGCACACCCAGGTTGATAAGTCAGATATTTAAAGTTAACCAGATCCAGAATTTAGGCATCCTGCTACATCTTTACTGCCTGGCTGAGAGAGAGTATGTTACAGCTCAGGCTGTTGAAACTAGAGAATTGCATATGTTTTTCATAGAGCATTTACCTAGTGTAGTAGGGGATAGTGCATGTTGTTTGCTTAATAAACAGCATTTCTTTAGTGTTTCTTATACAAATGAATTAATGCATACAAATTAATTAGTCATCCATCAACCAGATGGCAGTCTGTTTTCTTTCCAGCACTGTGTCCTGACATTGCCAATTGACTTCTTGTAGTCTTCTGTTTTACCGATTCCAGTGACTTTTCATTTATCTATTCTATTTGTCCCATACTTTTTGCCCCACCATTTTCCTAGCTGATGTGTTCTCCATGGGTCTTTGCCAGATTCCCTCTCCCTCTCCTTTGATTTCATCCCATTCTTGCTGGCTTAGTTCCAGTCCAGTCCTTTGGTCTGGATGATTTCTTTCACCAGACTTCCTGCTTTGCTTTGCTTTCTTTTGCCTGCCCCTCTGGAGTCCTCTGTCTGTTCGAATGTGAATGCATATTGTTTGGGTAATAGCAGGTGTTGGGGACATGTCTTTAAGCATGGAAAGATTGGTCCCATTCTCAGCTTCAGTGTGTAACCTCACCCCAGACACAAAAGCACCTTCCCGGAGTCTAACTTCACTCCAGTGTTCGCCTTTCGCCCAAGTGTGGTGGTTTATCTCTGATAGTAAGTTTGCTCTGTGCCAAATGTCTTGGTTCCTAAGTATTAGGACAGTAAAATTTTTCCAATAAATTGTTTCTGTATGTTTTAAAAATGGGCAATGTTATATGGTGAGGCTTTTTTCAAAAATTCTAGTCCACCTGATTACAACATGGCAGTACTAAATAGCCAAAGTGTAGGTTGCAAAGTCAGGAAATAAAACCTCAGTGGTTTACTTAGGATATATTGAGTCTTGAACTGGTAGAGAGAAGGGGTAGTCATAGTAGAGGGGAACCATCTGGATTTTGGGAAGGTACCACTATCACACTATGCTTAGAACTCATCAAAGGCTGCAGACTGTAGAGAGCAGGGAAATGAAGGACAGTCTCTGTGGTGTTCTGAGTGACACGTGACAGCTCAGCATCCCACAGCACCAAAATCAGCCCAGCCCAGCAGCCGTGACCCACCAGGCCTCTTGTACTCCTGAGAGCATCCGTGTGCACCCGGCTGATTGTGCTGTCAGGGCAGTACAAAAGAGCTGTGTATTAACACTTCGTGTCAGAAAGGCTGTGCTGAGTGAAAGCAGCTACAAGCAACTTCTCAACTTCATTGCTGTGTGTATGATCCCTGTCTTATCAGCTGCATGTCATCCAAACCTCCCTTTGAAAAGTTCAGCATTGCTTCCCATCTTCTCTTCCTTTTCTTCTTCCCTCTGCAGATGCTCTTCTCAGTGTTTTTAAATTTTTGTTTTGGCTGTCATCACCGTAGTTTCTGATCTGTTTATACACAATTCTGTGGGTTCAGTTGTAATGTTGAACAACTGCAGCTATGAGGTTGGATGCCCTACCGCTTTTATAGTTGGCTTGTGTAGTCTTATGAATTGCTGCCTGCTAATGATGCTTCCTTTAATCTGCCATGGCAGTTGAGGAATCAAGTAATTTGTGTGATATTGTATTTAACGGCTTGGACTTTGATAGACGTGATCTGAAGTAGCAGATGCTAACTTGCAACAAGAAAAAACTTAACTGCTTAAAAAATTATCCAAAGCTGTGCAGGGTAAGAAAGGGCATCTTTATTAGTATGTACTGTCTGAACACTTTAGAAGCTTTGTTTCTCCCTGGTCTTCATTGGAATTGGGACTTTGAATAAATATATTTGTCTCTTTAATAAACACATACTGCTTATGATACAAAATACTAAGGGAGAGAATAATGTTGCACTAGATTCCAAATCAGTTAATTACACAACTTGGATTCATTCAGTGTATAAATAACATGAGCAGCAGAGATAGGGACCTCCACAAAAAAATGGTATGTTGTGACATTCTCAAAGACAATGATATAAATTTTGTTGTTAATTCCAATACAATGTTTCTGACTCTGGATGCATAAAGAGGTACAAAATACTTTTTGAACTTAGGTCTTGTTTAAAACCAGAGAATGCTTAAACTGCTCAGAAGCAAACCTGAGATGCAGAGATGTCTCTTGAGTATAAATTTTGTTACTGTGTCATGGGTAACTGTTCTTCCTTCTTCCCAGTATGCTGTGTAAAGAGCTTACTTCAGTTTTCTGCTGCTTACTTTCCACTGTGGAGAAACTTGTACTTCATGCCTCAGTTTTCTTCACTATTTCCCTGAATGTCTTGGTGCTGGTGAAATTGTAGACAAAATTTTTTGGGAAATGTTGTCTGCTTTAAAATCAAGTTACGGAATAGAAATATCGATATTGTCTAATAACATTCCAGGAAAAAAAAGTGCAATTATCAGTGATTTATCTCCTGAATGATGTCTGCAAAGATGGTGTGTTCTGTCAGTACTCTTTTTCAAAGGCCATCCAAATGTGCTCATTCATTTAAGTGTTTGTTGTATGTAGCTATATTCCCTCACTGAGCAGTGCTGTCACAGCTTTAGCTGGCTAAGCAATGCTTCCCTCGTATTTATGGTAGGTTAGAGCATAGTTTTGACAGTGTATACTGTAATATAGGTTTACTATATTAGTTTTACTGACAACTAAATGAGTTTGGGGATTTTCAGTAGCTTGATACCTTTTTTAATACTCTTTAGGTGAGATTTTTAGCTTAGGAGTGTCTCATCTTGCTTTTTATATCCTATGTTTTTAGATTCAGACTGGCTTATATTTAGGAGAATAGGCATTTCTCTTTCATAATAGTCCAACACAGTGATGTCCTAAACACTGAAATGGAAAAAGTGAAGGAGAAACTGTGCTTTACTCTCTTGTCTATGTCACAGAATGGAAGAGAGCAGGAAGGTAAGCAGCTTAAGACCCCAGCTTTCATATCAAGGACCAGATTCTGTAATTTACAGTATATTTCAGTCCAGGGTTGTTAGTCCTGAGCATCATCAACACAACCACATCAGCAGGTCCTCAGAAATGTTTGGAGGAGACTAGGATACTGACCACAATACCAGTGCTGTCATCTCATTATTTTATCATTATCTCAGATGCAGATTTGAAATCCTACTTCCAATGGTTAATAGTTCAGTAGTGAATTTCACTCTTATTGTAGAGTGAAGCAGTTTGGCTGTGCATGTAAGCCTGTGGATACTCATGTCAAAATTTCTTTCACATTTTAAGATCCTGATGAGAGACATCATTAGTAATGAAGAAGTAGAACAGACTTTGTTTCCGCACTCTTTTGGGTTGCTGAGTGTTAGAAGCACAGCCACCTTCACTGCAGTGATTTTTAGCTATAATAGTGATGAAGGAATGAGAATAAAGTAAGGTGAAGTAGTTTCCTCAATTAAATTTCTCAGTGATTAGGATTATTCTTTGATTGCAAATGAATGTCTACATCTTCTTGGAGACTGAGCTTTGTTCTGCTGCATTTTTCTGTTTATTGTTGATTTACAAAAATACTTAGTGATGCAAATTACAAAGGTCCCATTACACTTCTGTCCTTGTAGTTAAAATGCTGTCTCCTAATATGCACTAGGTTATCAAGTTACCTTTTTCTGCTTTTTTGGATGTGAGGAGAATTTTGGTAGAGAAAGAAGTGTAAAGACTGATCTGCAATGGTTTCTCTTATGAGCTCATTGATGTGCCATTAATGAGCAGGTCTTACACTAGAAAGAAGGATTTGGGTTTTTTAAGTTACTGAATATTAAATTACTTGTTTCTTCTTATTATTAATTTATTGAGCCCTGCGCCTTTCAGAATGAATGAGCCTGTCTTTGTCAACTAGACAACATAGAAGTTGTGCATAGTCCTTAAAGCAAATACATTTCTCTTCCAAATTGAGGAGAAAATAGATACTATGAGCATGTGTCCTTATCTGTTGGATCACTGTTATTGTATCTGATGTGGCATTTAAAAACCAGCAGTTGTTTTTGTGGTGGTCTACTGAGAATCTGGAAGATGGAGAGGAAGCTGTCGAGTGACTTTCGAGGTGAGTGGCTGTGGTCTCACCTGGTGCGATGGGAGCAGCTCCTCCTCTCTGTGAGGATCTGATACCTCCTTGCTGCCTGTAACTGGTGGGTTTTGAGAGGAAGGATAGTCCTTCACCCTCGCGTCAGTCACATCAACAGCTGTAATAACTGGCAGATGAGCTTTGATTTCAGACATTTTTTAAAGCATAATATTGTCTTATGTTAAGAAATAACAAGGGAGTACGCTCGTATTGTATTTGGCTTTTGAATTGGGCACTGCAATCAGTATTGCTCTAATACTACCTCTTAAACCATGTCCCGTAATACTTAATAAGTATCTTTCTTTCATGACATGTTACTCAGTACTGCAGTGTTTGATTTGCAGACAAGTGCCTGTATATACCCCTCTAAAATTCTGCTTATTGGATTCATTTCTTGAAACATTTCATGCTATTGCTTCCTACAGAATTGCATTAATATCTTTAAGTTCTCATAGTTTAAGCTAATTTTATTTCGCCTACCATTATTTCTCTCATGCATGATATTTGAGGTGCCTATAGGGTCTGGAAAAAAAACTCATCTTGAAATTGTTCTTTGTGAATGGTCTGCAACACCTCCTTCTCTGAGGAAATATGTTGTGTAACATTGTTCTGTTTTCTATAAATAGGAGCTACATGGAAACATCAGGCAATCAAACATTTGTTATAAATGGAAAAATAATGTTTGAGAAGGATGATTCTTTTACACGATTGGAAATGTAGGCTCCTCTGGCTTTGGCACCCTTTCTTTAAGTTTCCTTTTTCTAGGTGACTTCTGTGTTTCACAATTGACAGACACATTTTTCATTAATGATTATTGTGAAAATCTGATACATTTTAAAAAAATAGTTTTTCTTTTAATTTTATGGTTATTTGCAGCTCATTCTTTTGTATTAAGTATATGGAAATATGTTTTCATTTAACTGCATGTTTTTCCCAAGAAACATATCTTACCTTCTAAAGTTTTGGCATAGTGTTTTAGTTTCACAGCTAGAGTTTCTTCTAATGACTAATATGGATGACTAATGTTCAGATGTTGATAGTCACTAGTCTAACAGTGGATGGAACCATGTATCTTGCCTTGAAACCAGGAATAGATACACGTTCGTGTTTAAATTGGAGAGGAAAGTTGGTACATTTTATATGTTTAATTGAAGAACTGTCAAATGAGACATTGGGTATGGGTATCTTACTATCCTTTATTACCAATGCTTGGGCTTAATTATTGTTAATTTGGAGAGAAGTTAAATAGAATGTAAATCCAAAGAATGTTTGGGATTTACTGTGCTCTGGTATTAGTTTCTAAAGCCTGAAGAGATGTTTAGAAGATAAACATTTGAAAGAGACTTAAGTGCACGTGCTGGTTATGTACTTCATTGGGTTTAATCAGATTCATTGTATATTGAGTCTTCCTCGTGTTCTTATGCATTGGCACAGTAGTGCATTCCTGAAGCGAAAATTTATTTAAATCCAAATGGCTTTTATTAAAGAAAAAAAAGAAAATAAAATCTTACACCTAATACATTGAAAACCTGCACAATGTTGCCGATCTAAAACATGTGATGGTACTTCCAGCTTATGTTTTATTTCAGAGGCTCATTAAGTGCATACCTGTTTTTTATTTAATAAAATCTTTATGTCCCAGGATATTCAGATTAATGAAGTGTGCATGCATGTGCATGTGTGTTCAGTTTCCCATAGGATTTTCAAAAATTATTATTATTAGTATTATTTTAAAATAACTTCATGGAGGGTAAATGTTTGTCTTTGGCTCCCTCTATCTGCCTGTCTCTGCTTGTCTTTGTGAACTAATGCTTTTTCATAACTTGATCCATCATACAGATTAGAGTCAGCAGATAAGATGTCTACAGTATTTCATATAGGCATTTGGTAAAATGAATAAAGAAGTAGAAATATGGTAAAGAGACATGGAGGACTAGTAAGAAATTTCGTTTTCAAGCTTAAAAGCAAGGTTAATGTCTTTGTGCTCAGACAGTATCTTATTGAAGTACATTTCCATTCCATTCAGAGTCTAATTTTTGTACTAGATTTTCATGAAGACACAGCTACATGATCAAAGTACAGTAAATAGAAACATGGCTTTAGCTGCCTGTCTTGCAGTAGTGTGTGGTGTCTGATAGCCTTTTGTTTCTGGTTTCTAGTTATGTTAGTACCCTGTTGACACAGAAGGTAACTAGATTGTTCTATTAGTGATTTCTGACAAACAGAAATTATTTTATATGCTAAAGCTATTTCTGACAGAAGATAGAAAGTTTTGACAAACATGCATGGCACAGCAAGTGTCCAATTCTAAAGAGCAAAATAAATGCAAACCACCATTATGGGGAACACAAACAGCCTGAAAGCAACTTATCAGTAAGCAAATAATTGTTGAACTGTTATGAATGGAATAGGATGTTGAAATAGGGCATGATTGGCTGATGTTACATATGTCCTTGATTACCTTCCTTGTGCTTTTATCCTAATAAGTGACATTCTTTGTATTCCCTTGGATGGCTAGACAGTCTGACACTGAAGAAGAATAAATATTGCATGTGGTACACATTAAGCTGTCATCTAGGACAGCATTTATAAAAAGTAACTAGAAAAATTCATAAGAAATTCTGCAGTGCTACAGTTTCCTGGCTCCAGTCATAATTGTCAAAGTTCTTGACACATTCAGGTCTTCTGAAATGATTTGGGTTTACAGCTACTTCGTGTATGAATAATTATGAAAGATTCATTTTTTCTGATAATGCAGACTGTTAATGTTCTCAAAATGATGCATTTTCATTGAAGACCACGGAGTGATAAAAAAATACCAGTGGTGTGTATATAGCTAGTTCTCTTGCAGCAGTCAGAACTAAGAGATGTATATGTATAAAATAAAATTAAGTGATAAAATTAAAGAGCTCTTTTTCAAATGCTGTCTTTGAATCTCAGTAGAAAATCCATTATGAGCTCATGTATTGTTACAATTATTCTAATTTGGATATGGACCTTTTAATGTAAAATATCAGCCTTCTGTTTTTCTTCACTTGCTTGAAATTAAGACTCAAAAGCAACATAGCAGGATATCATCATCTCTGCAAGGGCAATGGAGAAAACCCCTTTTGAACTATCTAAGCTGATGAGTTAGTGTTTGAATGGTAATTATTTTAATCTTTAATTTAAAGAAGAGGGAAGTGTAGGAATTACATTCTTGATAGTCTTGAATTTCTTGTGATGGCTTGTACATTGACCAAGAAATATTCAATGGCTCATTTGTATTTCCATGTATTTATCTGTTGCTAACATAAAACCATGATACTCTGCAGTTTGACACAAAACTTAATGATAAATATATTAAAGGCTTCTCACAGTTCTGTCACTGAGCATGTCATTGGAACTGCATACTGTATTCATGGCATAACCTGGGTTGGCTTCAAGTGAAAACGCAGCCTTCTTTCATTACTGTTTCGTTAACGTGATTGGGGGTTTTTACTATTATTATTATTATTTTACTGAGTTAAGAATATCCCATTAGGAAAAAGGAAAAAAGCCTGTTACCACCTCATCAAGTTACTTGAGGATCAACATAATTTTATGGGTGACATTGTGCTTATTCTCATTCCTCTTCCAAGTAGCCTATCACTTACAAGATCTCGTTGTGAGTAGCTCGGAATGGGAAAAGAGACCTATTGGCTCTTTCATAAAATTTGCATTTAATGTTAAACAAAAATCTTAAAAGAGTTCTTAGAAAAGTGTTGGAAAAAAAATCTGTATTCATGTGAAGGGATGAAGCTGAAACACCTGTTTAGGTTGAAAAAAGTTTTCTCCAAGTATAACACTACTCCAGTGTTACAGGTAACTGTTAACTCTGTGGACCACTACAGAGCACAAAATATTTGCCCAACTGGTAAATTGAACTGTAAGCCCCACTGTGGGAAATTGCTTTGCTGTGCTCCAAACAGCAGTTATCTTAGTAATTGTACCTGAATTCTTTTGTGGCTAATAGACAGTTGATGTCCTTCTTACCATGACAGAATTAGTTTATTGCAATATTTTAATTGTAAAATTTCAGGTAAGATGTGTTCATGTAGTTTAAGATGGGCTGAGTATGATTTTTAATTGGTGCTCTGAGAGCACTGGGATTTGAGTTGAGAATGTGCATAACCCGGCATTTCACATTCTAAACTGGCACTCGCAACAAGGAGCTTATCAGAGCAAATTGTCTAGTCCATCCCCTTCCTCACTCAAAACCTAATGACCCTTTATCATCATGGTTTAGATTGCTGGACACAGATGTGAGAAAATACAAGTAATCTACAGGTAACTACAGTAGCTGCACTGATGTTCTCAGAGAACTGACTGCTGGGAAGATAAAAAGCTTCCCACAGAGCCTGTGACTTTCCAGCAGCAAAGCACATCATGAGCTCATACATGAAGTTTTATTTGCTGAAGATTCACAATAAGATGCATTAGGACATTCAGCAGGGTCCCTTCTTAGATGAGCACAAGAATTCAGTGGGGTTGTTAGTTGATGCACTAGTGCATGGCTTCACACTAAAACTAGAAAGTGCAACAATACCAATATTGCTTCTTTTTGAGAACACCACAAACTACAGTTGTAATGTATCAATGTTAACATAGTTTGTTCCTTGATAGTAAGTCATCTAATGTCATTGGACTTTTTTTCATGTTATGGAAAGTATTCTGGTGTGAAGCAAATGTTTGTTAGGAAAAAAAGCAGCTGGCTGTTGAAATACAGTTAGTGGTACATGCTAGATGCAAAGAAGTAAAATAGAAGTAAAGTCTTATATAAAAAGACTTGTGTATAATTAATTGCCATCTTTTTTCCTCAGCATTTTTTGTTGTAATCATAAAGTAGATCTAACAATCCCTGTGTTCAGACACTTTGCCAAGGAATGGGAAGGAAATAAAATATTCTTTTTCACATACCCTAAGGTAAATAAGGTAATGACCTTGTTTACTTTTTTCTTTTTTTCTTTTTTTTTTTTTTTTTTTTTTTTTTTTTTTCCCAGAGCAGNTTTTGTAATTCCAGAAGCAGTTTTTAGTGATTCAGTAAGGTTGAAATGTATCTATTAAACCATATGGGAATGATCAATGTGAATCATTCTGTCCGCACTTTCTTTTTCTTCTAAAGTAACTTAAGTATAAGCAAGTTACTTACATAGAAAAAAATTAATATGAATGCTGAAATGCCTTTTTCTCCCCCCTTTTTTTTTTTAATCATCTGTAAATTTTAGGGGTTGTGAGGAAAGAGGTAACATGGCATGGGAGGTACAGGTCATCCAGAAATGCTGATTCACAGGAGGTGGTATTGATTATTAAGCAGGCAAGTAAGCATTACAGTGGTCATCCTTACAGAAAATAGTAATGCCTCAAAAAGCCTACAATGCAAGCCTAAGAAAACCTGTGAACAGCCTCCTCCCACTCAGAAAGAAGCAAACTATATATCCCACAAACAACACATCCCTTCCTCTGGTAGTATGAACAAGACAAACTTATGTCTGTTTTGTAGTTGAAGTCCTTCTGCCCTGTTCAATCACCCTCAGAGCTTCTGTGATCTCAGGCAGTTGCTCCATTGACAGTTGCTGCTGTCGGTGCCAAACCTTTGAGCAAGAGGGCTGGCTGTAAGGCTGTGCCTCTCGAGCTGAGCTCGTGACCAGAGCAGCAGTCTGCTTAATTTTCTGTCCTGTTCTTGATCCTCTGTGAGAGTGAACTACAAGACACTCTGAAAACTATATAATCTTTGCTCTTCATTGCTGCTACTTGCCTCTGTTCTACTTCTTTATGTCCATTTTCTGGCTTACACCAACCTAAATGGTAATAAGCGTTCTCCTTATTGCAGAGCCTAACAGACACGCTCTAAGAAATTATTTTCTGTAATTACACGTATCTTTTGGTTCAAGTAAAGACATGCAGAAATGTTTTCTCTTTTTCACTCGCAAATAGGACCTACAGGAAAAGAAATATATATATTCCCTTGTTCTGTTTTGTCTTTTGATTGAGGAAGACAAAAGAAGTAAAGGGCTATACATTCTGAAAGAATGATTCCCCTCCCTTTTAAAATTTTAAATTAATTATGACGAAATCCACGTACAAACTGCAGAAAATATTTCATATATCCATTTATGATATATGCTGTGTTTCATATCCAGTAGTGGCTTTAATTCTCGACTACAGTAGACATACAGAAAAACAGAAAAAAATGTTGGCTGATACAAAGTTTTGTTTGAGCTTTTTAAACTGAGTGATTAGCAGAAATAATGACCCTGTCAGCCTTAATCACATTAAAATGTGGTTAACATCATTTAATTTTTTCCACTTAATATGCGAAAATTTCCAGTAGATTTGCAGTGAAGGCCATTGAAATTCCATTAGAACAAGAATAAAAATTTCAGGCATCATTTATTCAGAGAGGGAATAAAGGTCTCGTCTGAAAACTGCTGAATCTTCCTATTAGAGAAACTATGAATCATTGCATTGAGCAGTACCTTTAGCTTCTATAGTACTGAATCTGGGTTGCTTCTGAACGAATGGAATGCATTTTTAGCGTGGGGCTTTTCTGAAAATTGCAACATACAAGGGTTTTTTTTCAAATTCAGTAAGAGCTTTCTCTGTAAAGGATTATTTATGTAATCTTTCAACTGTAGTAGAGCTGGGGAAATGCTTCTGGTTTAGGCATCTCATCACTGTGAAGTTCCATACTTTGCGTTATTTTTATTAAAGCATAAAAGAAGATGTCCTCTGATTGATTTATAATGTATAGTTGGGCTTTCTTTGTGGTAAAAAGCAAAATTGAGGACGTGCGCAGCTATGACTAGAATATTGTCATATGAAGTCTTTTGCACTCTTGGCATTTCTTGTTGCAGGCTCCACAGGTTTGTACCAGGAGTACAGATACAGTAACTCTGAATATGCTAGAGAAACTATCAACAGCATCTTTTTCTGAGAGAAATTTTTGTTTCAAGGAAAGATACAGTGTTGGCTAGTGTTACCATGTTTCAGATTGCTGTATTTAGATTGCCATTTCTTTGTCCTTTTCCTGTGTACAGAGAAGATTTTATCTTGTAAGTGGAAGCACTAGAAGTACAGCTATATGCTCTGTGCTTTTCTAGGCTCTACTGAAGGACTTGTAACTAATATTTCTTTATAATAGATATTACTATATATATCTGGTAAGACACATCTTTCTTGTGGCTCTTGTACTTAAACTGTACAGTGGATTGTTTGTTTGTTTTGTTTATTAAATTGGTATTTTATACCTGAGCCTTGTTTATTTTTGCCTAGTACATAACTACTTTGTCCTCTTTTTAGTGGGAAAAATCATCAATATGCATTCGATTTGTGCAGAACAAATTTCAAAATGTCAGTATTTGTATGATTTATTTTTCAACAAAATTATAAGAAAGTACAGATAGATGTGTAACGCAATGCTAAATACTGTGAGATATACAGTGGTTAAGGAATTTTTCTTTGAAATAGCTGTTGCTAAATTTAAGGATTGCGCAGACCTAACAGGAATTTGGAAGTGCCTCAGATGTACCCCTGTATGTTGAAGCATGAAGGAAACTGAGCAGAAAGTGGGTCTGTGACTAGGACCAGAACTAGTAGCCCTGCAAATGAGAAAAAAGGAAGTAGTGAGAGTGACCAAAGCACGAGTAGGAGGGAGGTGTGGATTCAGTGAAGAAGTGTCAATTCTGTGGGTTGCATTTGGAAGCATCTTGCTAAAGAGCCATTGGAACAGGATGGAAAGCTCTGAAGACTGGAGACTAACACTGGGAGGAGAAAGCAGAGTGAGCAACAGAATGTGAAGAACTGTTGGATGGGAAAGTGGCCATATTTTAGGGAAAAGGGTCAGAAGAGACTGTACTCACTAGATTTTTCACCTTGGAAAGCATGGCATGCAATTCAGAGATACTATGTCTTTTTGTTTCTGTGCTCTTAGCAAGTACCTGGGACACCTTGCAGCAGAACAGCTTCTGGTCTTTTGAGGGGCAAATGCTCACTGTAGCTCCACTGGCTCAAAGATGGGTTTGTGTAATGGGTATGTAATGAGTACATTCAGTTTAGAATTCGGCGTGTTTATTGGTTGCTCTTTTATAAATTGGAAATTATGTGCTACTGTATTAAGGGTCTTAATGGTGTAATGTAATTTCAAAGTCAGAAAATGTCACCGTGAAGGTTGTCAGTGCATTTCAGAATCAGTGTCCTGCCCTGCCCTGTTGTCTGCTTAGGGATGTACCTTTCTTTTACAGCCAACCTTGCTCCGTGAAAAGGACAAGCTTGCTCTTGAAGTTGCAGTAGGGTTGGTAGGTACAAGACTCCTGATGATGGGGTTCCCTTCTTCTGAAGCAAAACTCGATACTGATGTGAGACTGTAGAAGGAAGGCCTTATGCTAAAGGCACTTTGACATGCCTGGAGGTCTGGTGATGAGGGACTGGATTTTACTTTTGTCTCTTTTAGATCTTTGTGATACCAAGTAGGAAAATTTCATTTTAAAATTACAGTGCTCTTAATTTTCTTCATTTGACCAGTTAGTATAATGAAGTCTAGTGCTATTATTAGTGCTATTTTAAAAATTGTACCTTGTCCAAGTTTTGGGATGACTTACTGCTGAGCTATGACACAAGTATTGCAGCCACCTCTTCTGCTTTACCTGTGCTATCCTTGTGAGTGGTACTGGTAACTATGTGTGGTATAATAGGCTACTTCTGACTTTATTTACATTTTATTTTGGAAGAGCAGAACTCATGAAGTCTGGTTGGCCAGGAGTTTTGAGTCTTGTTTCCTTACGACAGCGGTCCAGAATTTATACTCCTTCTTTAAAAAGCAGTGACGTCAGGCACTGAACACAGGTAGCATCAGTCTGACAGTCCTACTGCTGCTGGTCAGCTGGCCAGCACTAGCCAAGTCAAGTATGTGGGGGTTGAGTTCTTTCTGCCTTCTTCCCAGTGAAAGCATTGGTTCTTACAAAAGGTGTAGGAACTTGATTTGTATGAAATTGAGACCTCTTTGTCCTCTTGTGCATTTCTGCATAGCGTTTAAGTACTTCTGAATTCATAAAGTGTACTGCTTCCTTGTAACTATATGGTAATCCCTAAATTACTGTAATCCCTCCTCTGCATTCAGTACAGAACCAGTTATTGTTGGTAGCTATACAGTATAATGACTTCCATAAATTAATTAAGGTGTTGGTTTGTTTTTGTTTTTTTTTTTTTAACAGTGGCTGATTGTTCTGCACTTAGTATTGGGAAGCAGTTCACAGAACCTTGCTGCTGCCTTGGGTTGAAAATGTTCTGCTAATTTCCAGCCTATGTTTTTCCATGGCTGACTTATTTCATTGGTGGTTCAGGCAGCTTTGTCCTGTGGACTAAATAGTATCTTATGTAATTGGTGTTTACCTCCTATACTTATTTAAAGCAGGCATTATCAATTTTCTCTCTCTCTGTCATTTACATGAGGTTCCCATCTCTCTGATAATCTTAGACCTGTTTTGAATTTAGCTGACCACAGCTGCACATAGTGCTCCATAGGCTTTCAGGAACACCTTGTAGGCAGATGTAATGCATCCTGTTAAGCAAAGCTAAGCATTTCCAGTAGGATCTGTAGAGGATATTTGCCTTTTCCCTGTTGCATTGTCCTGGTGGCTTAGAATTGCTTTGAAGAACACTAACCCAGTGTGATCTCCCTTCTGTGTCACTTTCAATTGATGATGATGACTTTCCTTGAGGAAAATGTCTCTTGTTCCTGTATTGAACATAAAATTTGCATGCAACTAATGTTTGTGTCAAGGTCATTAATGTATTTAACAGGATTAGTCCTAAGTTTGATCCTGGTGAAGTTTGATTTAGTACCCAAAAGACCAAGTTGTTCTCTTGTTATCATATCCAGTGCATTGCTCAGTCCTCAGTCTCTACAAATCCACTTCCCCTTCTTCTCCAACTGAATGAGTAGTTTCACACACAGCACACTATCAAATACTTTATAGATGTATTTCTCCTGCACAGAAAATCATAGGTCATATCAATGGGAGAATAAATTTATCAGGACATGCTTTCTTTTTTCCTTTAAACCAAATTACTTGTGTTTACCCAAGGTTATTTTCTGTCATCATTTCTTCTTTGATGGTGTCATTGCTCAACCAAACTAAGACTTAAATTGCATTGTGTATGCTGATTGAGTGACTCTTGGGTGGAGAAATGTATAGACTATCATGTCCCAGAATAACTGCCCAGTATGATTTTTTAAGTATTTTTCCTTTGGCTAGGTCTACTTTTAACCATCCGTTACTTACGAGGGCTCTTCCCTGTTGAGCAGGTCTTTTCCAAACTTAAATTCTATGCTGCTTCTAAAACAGAAGAAAACATTTGAGCATTAAAATAGGAACAGTGCTTTTCATTGAAAATGCCGTTGAAATGTGCATTGTTACTGAAACATTTCTCAAAATATATGTTCTAGAAGATTGTAGGTGATTGCCTTAAGCAAATAAACAGCATTTCTAACGATGAGAAAGCATCTGGACACAAGTTGAGTAATTCACAGTGTCAGTAGTGCTTTGGATGTACATATTACTTTAGTCACAAAACTAAATGAAGTGTTTTCAACTGCTATTTTGGATAGCAAGAATGAATATACAGAAAGTAGAAATCATTTTATAGAGTTTGTTAGAAGTCTAGATTTTTTTTTTTTTACTTGGGAGATGATTAATGTTTTACATTTTTAATGACCGTACATTTATGTCATAGTTTTTCTTTTCAGTGTAATTGTAGATCAGATCAGATTCCTTATAGTATATCCCATGCATGTTTGAACTACTTTGAAAAAGTGAAATGATGTGATGTTTAGCTACAGAGAAACGTCAAAAACAATGCATTTATATGATATGAAAGATTTGCAAGCGCAAGCTAGCAATTGATAGTAATATTATAATTAGCTCTTTATAACAGCCTGTTTTTTATTCATGAACATTTTCATTTATGTTGACAACTATCATGTTTGCCACCACACATGGAGCCTTTTCTTCACTCAGAAGAGACTGAACATGAATTAGTGTGGTTTTGGGCTTACTTTCTGACTTCCTATTGAAAAATGGTTTCTGGGCCAAGTCACAAAAAGAAAAGTAGCTTGCTTTTTAGGTTTGGCTTTTTGATCCTATTGTTAGTGCCAGTGTTTGTAAGGGTAAAGCATACCACAGAGCACTGTAACTTCAAGGTGGAGTTCTTTTCAGTCAAATTATTTTTTTGTTGTTGAAATTGCTGAGGGTGTTGAATGCTTCCTAATCCCATAACTGATACAAAAATGAAGATAGGTAAACTAACAGTTTTATAATAAATCAAATTTTAGTTTCGTACTTGCAAATAAAAGTGTTTTGTGCACACCCACCCACAGAATAAGATTGTCTGCTTCTGACAGAAATTTACTTTGTCATTCCATTTGCAGCCTTAAAAATCTCTGTGCCTAACAGATCCTTTAGTCTGTCAAGTAGATGAAGCATGACACTGATCCAGATACTTATTCTGGTTTCTGAAAAAATCAAAGTTACTGCTCCCCTAGGACAAGTATGTTTTAGTAGATGATTCAGACATTGTTAATTTTTTTTTCATTTCACCATAGTTTAGACAGGTAAACAGACTGTGTCTGTGGAATTGAACATTTTTGTGACAGCTTTTCAAATTAGTGAAGTACATTTCACACAAGGCATCTCTGCACACTGTGAAAATCCTGAACTCGTTTAGTGTTTTACTTGGACATGGACGTGTTCATGTGACAGTACAGTATATGCTATTGTATTTATTAGACATTATTTTGGGTAAGTTTATCAGCAGGAGGCAAGATGGAGGCACATCACATAATTTTATGTGAGTGTCTTGGGCACATAAGGTGAGGGTTAGTTTCCAAAGCAGCCTATGAAAAGAGGAAAGGGGAGAGCTTGAAGATGAAAATGAGAAAGGGAGCCCTAATTTAAGTCATGAATTGCCCTCAGAAGAGCCTCCTACTTCATTAAGTATATAGGGAACAGAGCAAGATTAGGTATCTAAATCAGGGGTCTGAAATAAAGCCTTGTATTGTTTGAGTTGCTCTAGGTTGAATATTAACCATTCAGCTAAACACTTTTGTTGTTATACTGAGAGCTTAAGGGATGTTCTTTCTCTGGATAAATGCCAAAGTTAATTTCTCTTTTATTAAGTAGCCAGTGGAATAGGCTAATAGCCTAATAGCAAGTTTGATCTTTTTTTCATCAAAAAACCCCACAACTTAGCCCAGTGTCACCAGCTTCTGTGATTCTTTTTACTCATCTCATTTAAATTGTTTCATAAAAAAATAGACTTGTATTATGTGATCACAAAATGTTAGTAAGTAGTTGTTAATGGCCCAAGGGAGCAGGGGGAATAAGCAGGGTTTATTATTTTAAATCAGATATTCTTATTGTAGTAATATTTGACTCTTCCAATTTTTATACTTAGGCAGTTTTTAACAACTGATAGAGAGAGGAAGAGGACATTCATGTGAATTCTTTGGTCTGGGAGAGGCTCTGCAATTAAGATCACACAGGCTAATTCTGGAGAAGTGAGGAAGGCATTTCCCTTTATCTTTTGTGAGAAGGAGAGGCTATTTCAGTAAGAGAGCTAGGGGAAAATATGCTGACTCAGTTTATTTAGGTTTCATTAAATTGTTGTGTGACTTCAGTGAAAGCCAAAACTAACAATGTCATAGTCTGCATTTGTGTTACTCACTGCAGGATTTTGAATTAGCGATGGAGAAATACATTACCAATTAGTCTTTATAGTGTCTTATTTCAAGTATTGTTAGTATATATTTATTTCCTTACATGAGATTTTTATGTAGATTGTATTTTTTCTCTGGGAGTATGGCTTGGTATTTGCTTGCATGCACATAATATATAAAAGAATTAAAGAATAAAATAAATTTTAAAATAATAAATAATAAAATAATTAACTAATAAATTTAAAATTATGTTGTCCATAGTGTATTTCATGTAAGCTCTCTCTTGTTGAGGCATCACCTCTTTTGGGTTTTTTTGTCAATACACTATTTATAATGGCTTATAACTTTTTATGAGTTTATATATTTGAGACTTTACTTATAGTAGCATTGATATAAATTGTCTTACTTTGGACAGGACTCTTAAGAATACAGTTTTCCATGTGACATAAAGAAGTCCTGTCAAGAGATGAAACTTAAAATTGTCATGCCACAGCATAAGCCTGACTGTGGAGTAGGAACTCTTTCTACTAATCTGTAATAGTATCTCAGTAATCATCATTTTGCACAGAAGTCTTGTGAGTGAAATTTGCTCCTTCTGCAGTAATTTATGAATGAGTAATTGTTAAATTATTTTGTTAAAGTTTTCAAGATAAACTTTCTAAACTATGCATTTTTTTAAATGATAGCAGAAAGAATGACAAGATGTGACTTTAAAAGCATCTTTCTGGTCCAAAATATATGTGCTCAAGTGGGGCTTGTTGTGCCCATAACTAGGAAATGTAATATGTGCCGTTTGTTGCAGTCTCTGTTGTTATGTGGGTTCATCAGTAGTTCAGTCTTGACTGTTCTTGATCCTTGCTGACAGCAGCAGCCATCTTTTTTTTGTCTTTTTAGTTAGGACAGAATTAGTTTTCCCAGTTGGCGGACCAAGGAGAACTAGACTGTAAGCCTTTCATGTGTCAGCAGGTGCTACAGTGGCAGTGTAGTACTGTTTTCCTTATTGTTTAAGTAATTGATTTTGGTTGTGATACTAGTTTATAATTGGTTTTGATCACCTTAGTGGGTGATCATAATTTGGATGGACATATTACTACAATCTTGGAAATTAGATCAGAAACGAATGTTTTAAAAATGGATTTTAAGATCTTCATTCTTCATTAATGATATTTCTTACAGATGTTCAAAATAGGGCTACCTTGACTGACCTTTTGTTAGATTATGTAAGCTGTATAATGTACTGAAAAATATTTTCTTAGTGGGAGCTGTATATATTCAGCAGAAAAAGTCATCCTGGATTATTTTACTTCTTTGTCTCTGTCTTTCCACCATCTTGATATTTTTTAATTCAAAGTGGTTGTAGGCCATGAACTTAATTTTTCTTTTATGTGTGCTTTATTTCTCCTAGATACAGAAATATTTTGTCCATTAACCACTGTCTGTACTTGATTTACAGGTTCACGTTCTCGGTATTATTGCTTTCATAGTTACCACATCTTGCAAACCAAAAAAGTTTCATGTCAGTTAATCCAAGTCTTTATATGAAATGCGTTCAAAAAGTGGTTGGTCATACCTATAAAGTTGTATGTGTTTTTAGCATACCATTAAACAGCCACTCTCTCCAGGTAGCTCTCTAGACCAGGTAAGCTGAGAACTCTCTGTTACTACCATTTGATGTTAGTTTGTTAACAGAACTATATCTTGAGGGCATAAAGTGCTTTGATAGGGATTTTCAGAATATTGCCTTGATTTTTTTAATTCCCCTGTTTTCTGCCTGGAAGAATCCATTTATAAGTGATCTCATATGGGATAATTTTTACTCAGGAGCCCTGCTATTTATAAGCACTCTTCAATAATTAATAACAAAATTGCTGATTGAACTTGGCTCCATGGCATTGGTGGTTTTTGGGTGGTAGGCTAATGTAAGACACCCTGTCCTTGGTAGTCTTCACCTGTTCCTGCAGCACCCTTCAGTTATATTGGCACAGCCAGTTCTAAGGATATGTGGGAAAGTGAACTGGTCAGTTTTAAAAGACAGTGGCTGGAGAAGGAAATGAAAGGACTAAATTCTCCCTCTGAAAGCTGCTTTTTTACTGGATTATTTTTGTTGGTGAACAGCTTGAGTATGCCTACAGGGAGTGCTGGTAGGGGCCCTGCTCCATGTGCAGCTGGTAACAGAATAGCAAGTGTAACATCTGGACGGGTAAGGAATGGGATGAGAAGCTCATGTCCAGGTTCTGAAAATGTTTGTTTAAAATCTGGGATGCAACATGAATAAAATAGTAGGTTCAATACTAGTCACCCCATCTAACAAATGATTTTGCAGAATTATTGGGGATTGGAGATAATGGCCATGATAGAGATCAAGGCTCTGGGAGAACATGCTTTGACGCACATGAGGCAGAGAACCTGGGATTACTTATATTTCAAAGGAGAATGTTAAGAAGTTATAAACCCATCTATAATAAATGTCAAATGACAGTGTTGATCAGGAACCTCTATGATTCTTTTTTTGATACAGTGTAAATTGAAATTACGATGAAGTTAAAAAATGTGAAATCTGAATCTGGTAGAATGAAATATTTATATACCCATTCTGTCATAAGATTCCTGAGATCATGGGATGTGTAGCAAGTCCCCAAAAGGTAAAGAATTTTAAGGACTGTTCCACTTCCTGTTTTGAGGCTCAGGTCAGCCTGTGTTAGGAGATGGGAGCAATATCTAACGTGTGGGATGGGTTCTCCATGATGGCCTCTTGTAAGGTTCATCTGGATGCAGTGACTAAACACTGGAGGTGATACGGACGTCAGACTACGGAAAGTATTGAGGAGCTTAAAGCATTCAGGATGTGCAGGGTAAATCCAGTGCTGAGTTCCTGGAGCTCTTGTCCTGAGGGGCTGAGAGGAGGCTCTCGGCCAGAGAGCAGCCCAGTGTGTGGAGGCAGTGCTTTTGTGCTGAACTGGTTCTAGAAAGCGTTTGCAGGTGAGGGCTGGGAAAAGGCCTTTTGAAATTGAAGGATTGCTGTGTTTCATCTGGCCAGCTGTGAACAGGGAATAAAAAGATAAACTTATAAGCATCACTGATGATTCAAGACGTGGTTGCCAAAGTCTGTAACAGGTACTCCCAAACCTTCTGTAGATTTGTCATCTTCAGAAAAAATTTATCATGGTGAGGAAGAAGGTACCTTTTTACTCCTTAATGTTTTCCTGTTTTGTCATCCTTTCTCCCTATGTAATGCAGAAAGAAAGGGATACTCAGAGAAGGGCAGGTAGCAATAAAGAATTAAGAGCACAGTGCTCCAGCACAGTGGAGTAAGAACCACCTGTGCTTTCTGCTTTCCCTATTTCGCTTCTGCCACTCCATTTCTGTGATACAGAGTCATTATACATATTTGTTCTGTTATTTTCACCATCCCATCCTTTGTTAATTATAGAAATTTGGAATGAAAGCTTAGTGAAGCTGTGACTCTTTGTGTTCCCTATAAGAATACATATACATATTATCTTCATCTGTGCACAGCACTGAGAGCAGTGGGACCTGATCTCCATGGAGTCTGTGCACGCTACCAGAACAGAAGGGGAGGAGATCACCTAGGTGCTGTGTCATGCAGTACTGGTGCTTAGGTAGATTAGATCTTCCTCTCCCATCCTACCGAATCAACTAAACCTAGTGGTCCTCACAGTTTTGGGACCTGGCAAAAGAAACAATTGTTGCCTAACTCATCATCATTTTAGATAATTTGTGGATAATGGATGAGGTTTCAAAAGAAAAAAGAAATCCACAAAGAAGAGAGAAGAAACAAGGTATTTTTAAGTTGGTGTATTTTCTTTTAATTTCAAGAAAAATGTTAGAATAATTCAATTTCTTCATCCCCTAAAAGCAACCCAGTTGTCTTCACAAATTCATCTTGACTGTTCATTACTTGTCTAGATTGTCAGATGAGTCTAATATTTTGTTGTAAATTGAATTGCCTATAGTGAAAAAATATAGTGCATATTAGGATTTTTATTAAGCCTTTAAAGGCTTCAGTGCCTTACAGCATTCTCATAAACAAGATAGGAAATGCTGTCTAGATGGAAACTACTGGAAGTTGAATGTGCAAGACTGGTTGGAAGATAATACACAGAGCATGGCTATCAGTGGTGCGCTTTCCAAACAAAGAATATCTCATTATGAGATCTGCAGAAGCAGCTACTGGTTGAATACTGTTAAGTATTTCCATTAATGAGCTGGATGGTGAACACTCTTGTTAAATCTGTAGATGACCCCCAGTCTAGGAGAAGTCCATATATGTATAGAACAAAATTAGAACTTAGTAGTATCTCAAGAAATAGAAGAAATCATTAGGGAAAAATAGCCACTGTGCAACTCCTGAGAAGGATTTTATACAGGAATAATCAACTATGCAAAAACAGTATTAAGAATAGCTAGTCAAACAGGGTCATGCAATAAGTTATAACCTGAGCATGAGATAATGTTGCAGTGCTGTCACAAAAAAGCAAATGCTAGACTGGGTTTAATAAATAGGAAAATCACCTGAAAAATGAGTTAATCCTCTAGCTGTTTTTCATGTTTATAAGACATTATTGAAAGTTCTGAGAAGTGCATCAGATACTGTGTGCTTTCAGAAACTTTTAGACTAATTGAAGAGAGTCCAAGAAAAAGGTTCAAAGTTAGAAGTAATATGTGGCTTGCAAGGAAAGCTCAAAATAAAAACTGCCTAAAATTTTTAAGATATAAAAAAGGAGTGTATATTCCCAGTCCAGAGCCTATAGGCTTAGTTTAACTAAAATGAAGGTAGCTTAGGCTACACCTACAGAAAACTTTTCAACAGTAGGGAGCAAGCACTAAACAGATTGAGTTTAGAAAGTTTTAAAAATCATGATTGCTCAGAACTGCCAACAGGAAGAACCTGTTAGAATTTCTAAGTCCTCTTGTTCTCATTCCTATCTGTGGATCTTTTTTTCAGTCTTGTATATTTTGATCATTTAGTTTGATCTTATCTACATTTGTTTCTTTCCATTTTGTGCTGCCTGGTGTTTTCTTTTTCCCTGCCATGCTCTTTTGTTCTGCCATTTTCCACTCATAGTTCAGGTGTAGAACAGAAAAACAGTTGTTTCTCTTCCATGAGTTAGATGGGTTTTTTGGTCTTGCTTGTACAAAAGCATACTTTCACAAATCACCTTTCTTCTCAGGGGTCAGTTTTTTAGATCATCTTGTCTTGCAGGTGTCCACTGAGCTTAAGCTTTCTCTGCAGCTTCTCTCTTCCATCACTACTTCAGATTTCCGTCTGAACTCTGTCTCTGTTCCCAGCTGGATCTCTCATGTGAAACTCTCTCAAATATTGATTTGTAGGTAATGTACATTCTGCAACCTTTATACCTTTTCATTTTGGTGGGCTGCAGGTTTTGGCTTCTTCTGCCTCAGTAAGCATCACAATTTTAAAGTGAAGGCACCCCCTTCTGCACAACTCCCCTTTCTGGTGCTCTTTGCTTATTGCCCTTCTCAGTGAGTGCTCTCCTTTTTAAACCTTTCTCCAAGGCCTTCTCCATCCTGATTTAGGATTAGGAGTTAGCTTGATAGTTGTCCTGATCCATCTGCACTTGAAGTCACTGGCGCCTGTGGTTTACTAGATATGCTGATAATGCTGCTGATATTCCTTATGTCCTTATCAAACAACAGTCACAGTGTTAGGTGCAAATGAGCATCTGAATTCCTCTTCAGTGTTTTCCCTGATCAGAATTTTGAGTGCTGCCTTCACTTGCAAGTTGATGACATCTGGTTTTGCACTTGCCTTGATTTTGTTCTTGTGTCAGGCTTTTACACAGTTGTAATATGCTTTTCTGCTTGCTGTCACAGAATGAATGGATGTCTTGCTGCCTTTTGGCTCTGTATTTTTTTTCCAGAAAATATATTTTGTCTGGTTTTTGGCATCAATCAGATTTCAATTCAGGAACTGTCTGTAGTTGCTGTTGGCACACTCCTCTCCACACGGAAGGGAGGAACCAAGCCACCTCAGTCAGGAAAGTCTTTTGGGAGTCGAAGAAATCCTTTGCTGTTACACTGTTTTCACTTAGTTTTTGGTTTACTTTGTTAAGAAGGGTTTTCAGCTCGAGCAGTTTGTTTCTTAAAGTAGTTTCAGCCGTTAATCATGGTCATTGGTGCTGCCAGTTCTACTTTTTGGTAGTTCTTTACTTTTTATTTTGTTACATTTTAGCGTGCAGTGGGGTTTTTTAAGTGTCAAAAGTGTTTAAGCATAAAATCCAATACTCTTCATTATTCATTTTCAAGTATAGCATGAAATAACGGAGAGACACTCCAGGATTTGCTTATCTTAACAGAGGCCCAAAATGAGTATACTAATGCTGTCCTTTTACAGACATACATAATTCTTTTTGGAAAAATTATGTGCTCAAATAAAACAGACTTTGACATTAATTGTTACCATTTGTTAAGGCCATTTTGTTCTGTTTGGCACACTCGGTTATCCCTAACAGGAAAGCAAACACACACTATTATTTTATTGATTATTAGTTAAGCATTCTACTTTGGGGAAAGTGTGATTTTCAAATATATCAATATTTATATTTGAGTGTTTGCTTTTTTTGTTGATTTTCATTATTTTGATCACTTTTAGGGGAATTCCTTGGTGCTTTTTAGTAATTCCTGTGACATTGAAAGTCACAAAAGTAAAAGACTCGGGCAGAGAACCTGACTGTCTGTACAGAGTGGGATGCAGTACCTTATTCTTTTAGTGAGGCTGTAGCAGGTCTGATGTCAGTCACTTCAGAGACCTTTAGACCTCAGTGCTCATTTATTGCTAAAATGTACCAGCTCTGCTCCTGCATTATGAAGATCGTCTGTCAACACTTTGAGATATTCTCCTTTGTTATTAAGCTTGTGATGCTCTACACTGTCAGGTTTTTTGCCAATTATAGTTAAGGTACAATGGTGTATTCACTGGATCAAAGTCTCGCACTGGCGGTAGAGGAATGATTTGTAAGTCTTTATTCATCTGAATCGTACAATAGAATACCTGAGGAATGCAAATAATCCCTCTAAGGACTCAATAGAAAAGCTGTTAAAATGACAGTGTAAGACTATTATTATTCTGAATTGGTGTTTTAGCCAAAGTAATTATTTCTTATCTTGTTGTTCCACAATAGTTCTTAGTTTATTAGTTATGATGACCATATTTACCAAACAGAATTTAAATTCAATTTTTGACATTACTTCCACGCTCATTTCACTTTTTCAAGTTCATATGTTTCATTCAATCTTTCTTCACTTGTCACATTATTTAATTAGTCTAGAGACCAGTGTTAGATAATTCCTTAAAAAAACATCTATAAAGGATGTACTCGCGTATGTTGAAGATTCATTTTGAGATATATTTTCTGTAAAATGTTGGCATTTATAAGCTCTGAACTTCCATACCCAATTTGTTAGCCAAAATAAATTAGTTAACTACAAATGTCAGTTTCAGAAGTGCTGTTAAATGTCACGTGTCACCTTGAGAAACACACCTTAATTGTGATTTTCAGTTCAGATGTTTCTAAAGGCAACAGTGTTTCAGTATCAGTCCTGGATACCAGACTATGTTTTCACTAGATCACTGGAGGTAAAAAAAGATTAGTATAATAAGGATTGAAAAACACTGGCCGGGTATTTACATAAGTAAATGATAGAAGACCAGCCTTATATAACAAACGTGTGAAAACTGTTGAGTGAACTTCTATATTCTTTGTCCCATCTAAAACCCTACTCAGTCGGCCATGCACTTAATCTCATAATAGCTCTGATCCCCTGCTATTTTCTTTGACAAATGTGTGTTGATGAACTTGTGGTTCAGTTCATTTTTTTCTGAAGTGACATTTGCATTGATTATTTAAAGGTTTGCAGGCCACAGTTTCAAAGCACTTTAGTATAATAGCAGTTAAAACCTTAGTCTAAATCTTGCAGATTAGCAGGACTAAGAAAAAGAACTCAGCAAGCATAAAGCCCTGTGCTGTATGGTGGGTGCTTCAGGTCTGAAACGTCACTGGCACCCAAAGTATTATGTTTTGTAATTTGATTATTCGTGTACAGGAAGTGTTCCCGTGACTCCTGTGTTTGCTTGCTGAGCATAGAGCTGTCATTCTTACCATTCACACCTGTTCAGAAATTGTGTCCTATTAACAATAGTGATCTCCTCGCAGGTAATTTATAAATGTCTCCCTTAAACTTACAATAAATACTTGCAGTCATGAATATGATGTTTGTGTTTAAAAGATTTTTTTAAACACCATCCAATGCTGTGAAGTTTTCACAGAATCACAGGATATTCTGAGTTGGAAGGGACCCACACAAGGACCGTTGCGTCCAGCTTCTGACCAGGCTCAAAACATCCCCAAGAGTCACACCATGTGCCTGAGAGCATTGTCCATCTGGGTGAAGAAACTTTTTCTAACACCCAACCTAAACCTCCCCTGACACAACTTCAGGCCATTCCCTCGGGTCCTGTCACTGGTCACCAGAGAGAAGAGATCAGTGCTGCCCCTCTGCTTCCCCTTACAAGGAAGTTGTAACTGCAGTGAGGTCTCCCCTCGGTCTCCTCCAGGCTGAACAGACCAAGTGACCTCAGCTGCTCCTCATACGGCTCCCCCTCAAGGCCCTTCACCATCTCTGTTGGTCTCCTTTGGACAGTCTCTGAGGGCTTTATAACCTTCTTACATTGTGCTGCCCAAAACTGCTCACAGGACTCGAGGTGAGGCCGCCCCAGTGCAGAGCAGAGCGGGACAATCCCTCCCTTGCCTGGCTGGCGATGCTGTGCCTGATGCCCCCCAGGACATGCTTGGCCCTCCTGGCTGCCAGGAGGTTGCCAATTTTTGTTAACTTTAGTAGGGTAATGAACATTCAAGAGCTAACACCATAGATTTGTAGGTCTAAATTTTTTGTTTCATTCAACTAAAAAAAAAGATGAACAGCAAACTATCATGAATGCTGCCAGTTACTGAAGTTGCAGAGGAATAGGAAATTTTTTTTCTTTTAAAAAAAATAATCATAGTGTAGTATCCAGAAGCTTTGTCCTAGGACAGCAGTAGAAAGGTAGGACAAACTAGTAGAAACATGGGCCTGTATTGATCAGCTATGGCATACTCCAAGATCAATAGCCAGAAAAAGCAGATGCAGCTTTCTATATAGGAGTGTGGTGTTCTTTTCTTTCTCTAACATCAGCAGCCTTAGCTACTGAGATCCCATTTTTTTAATTTGAAAAAAAAAAAAAAAGTCAGGAAAAACTGAAGGCCCTCAGTTTTACCGCATTTGATAAATATCATTCTTGGAAGCACATTTTTCTCTCAGAAAGTTTTATTCACTTTTTAGATTGCAAGTACTTAACCTCTACCAAACACCTAGTTATTGTCCCAAATTATGCCTATTTCTGATAGATTAAATGCCAAACAGAAACCAAGAAACAGTGAAATGTTAATGGAGTACACCTGAAGCAATTGCTGCCTGTTAATGCCTTGACCTTGGAAAGCAATACACAAAAAGATGGCATCATAAATCCGTGCAATTCTTATGAATATGTATGTGCTACTTGATAATAATGAATGTGGTACAGCCATGCATGCACTACAAGATAATGTTGTGCCCTTTGTTGTCTACAGGTTGATAAAAATTAAAGAGTGGGTGGACAAGCACGACCCGGGTGCTTTGGTCATTCCTTTTAGTGGGGCCTTGGAACTCAAGTTGCAAGATATGAGTGCTGAGGAGAAACAGAAGTATCTGGAAGAGAACATGACACAAAGGTTAATTAGCATTCATTTTCCCTACACTTTATTATCAACTATTTCCTTGCAGTAATTTAATTGCTTGCGCTGATAGAATAATAAATGACAGAGTAATTACCATTATAAAGAGAGAATCTTCTCCTTTCTTTACCATGAGACAGAGTGAAAAGATTTATTTTAAATTAAGTTTTTAACTGTCATCTGTCATCTCTGTACAGTGTTTTAATTATAACATAGGTATTAGTTATGTATATTTTTGAGAAGGAATGATCACCAAAACTGTTTCGTCATCCATGGGGAATAAGGACACTGGAGAAAATTTTGTCATAATTTTCTGAAGAACTATAATAAATTGTTTCAATATTGAATTTCAGTCAAACAGATATGCTTTCATGACCTGGAGTCCTGAAAATTGCATGAGACCAAGAGTGCTGCCTGATAGGGTGATTTATATTTATCCCATGTTTCTGTAGCCTGCCAAATAAACAAATCAAAATACTGTCTTTATGATTCTGCAATAAAAAAGTAGTTTTTTTTGAAGAGAGTTCAAAGTAAAAGGCTACTGTAATTATTGCTCTGTTTAAAAGTAGACCTAGTATCTTCAAAATATGTGATGTCTTTCCACGTAAATTGATTGCTTGGTGCATTTAGCTGTTTTATGTGTATATGCTGAATGAATTGGATTCCTTCCCCCTTTTTTTTTTTCAGTGCTTTAGCAAAGATCATTAAGGCTGGATATGCAGCACTCCAACTAGAATACTTTTTCACTGCAGGCCCAGATGAAGTGCGTGCATGGACCATCAGGGTAAGATTCATACTTATTCATCAGCTATATCCAGTTCCACACTATTGAATTCAGATTGATATCACTGACTTTGAAGTTTGTCATGGTGGCGGTTAGCTAGTCATTACAGATGAGGTTTTTGTCCAGGATAACTTTAATTATTTGTGAGCTGCTGAACAGTGAAAGTGGAGCTGCATTGATTGAGGCAGGTAACAATTGATTCTGCCTATTACATAGTCTGAATTTCTTCATCCTGTAGAATCTGTCTACCCTCCTCCTGTGGTCAGAGATAAGACGTACCAGTATTGTGCTTGCTTAATCTGTGTGACTGGGTTTGTCTGCAGTGAAATTGATGTTGCTTTTCATTTTGTATTCACTAAGTTTGTTTGGGTTGCGGATGGTTCATTCCTCCTGTGCTTTGCTGGGATTACATTTTCAGCAATAAAAGCAATATAACGTCATTATATTCCTCATGGATACACAGCTGGGCTCAAAATCCTAAAATCAGTGTGCAGTAATTCAGATCTTTTACTGGCTTCAGTATTTAGACCTAGTTTATTTTGATAGTTTTATATGTTTATCTGGGAACTTATGTAATGCCTAAAACACTATTACGTATTTTAAATATTGATGTAGAATGGTTATAGCCATAGAGATCAACTAATTTATTCCCAGAGGACAGTAAGAGCTGAGCTGTAGTGGTTTGCCTTTGAATGTAAATATGTTGTAATATAAAGATCAGTATTGAAAAAATATTTTGGAATGCGTATAGTTGCAAACACCTTAAAAATTACAACCATGTCAACTTTTGGAGGTGCAATTCAGTCTTTGAGCTTCTGTTTTTTGCATCAGTGTATTTAGGGCTCTGCAATGAGTTTCAGTGCTGTATTTAATTTCATTCACTGGAATTAATTTGTTTTCATTAATCAACATAATTTCCTGTAAATTTATATTTTTAATAGTGGTGCTTCAGATGTTTGTGTATATTTTAACACATTAAACTTATTTTCTTATAAGCATGTGTGGGTTTTTTTTAGTTTTTTCCTGTCATCTCTGTTTACATGATAACTGCTTGCTAAAGTCCCTGAAATAGCAACCAGAATAATATAAAAGCAGTTTTGTTGTTCTGATTCTTGCCATGGTTTTTAAAAGCACATTATGAAATTCCACTATTTTCAGTAGGAGAAGTGCTTGCTCTTTATTAGAGAATTTGAAAGCTGGTTTATCTTAAGACTGATTGTGAGTATCTTTGATTTAATGTGCAAAGATATTTAGTCAGGTAAGCATCAGTGAGTAGCCATATTAACCCAATACATCTTTTATTGTAAAAACTGTGCTTTACAGTGTCAGACTCCTTAGCACTTTAACATGCTTTATTAAGCAGCCTTTAGGTCACCATTATTGCTCAAATTTCTCTCCATGGTTGTATGTGCACAGAATGTATGTCCTTGTAATTTAAAGCATGCAGCTATAATGCATTCTCCTCTATTGCTTAAACTTAAATTATCGTATAGTTGTCTGTCATTTTTTATTTTTTAGTGATTCAGTTGTTGATGTTTTGGTAAGAATACTCAGTTTGTTCTATATCAAACTTACTAAAATTATTCTGAAATAAAAATAAGCTAATGTTTACGGCTTGACATCCGTATGTCATTTCTCATTGCAAACATTTTTTGCCATGAATGTTATCATTTAATTGAAATTATTTGGATGTAAGTGAAAGTCTTGAGTAATTCAGATTTTAAAGTTATTTAAAAGCCTTTATCTTCCTCACTTTCTGTGTAGAAAGCTAGGGGTCAAAGTGGATCTCACAACAAAACACAGTCATAGCTTCTAAAATCAATAGTGCTGTTGATACCTATTAGGAAAAACAAAGCTGCTGTTCTTTAATGTCGGTTGGTTTATCTGTGACGAAGGCACTGCCTGTGTCCCAGTATTGAGGATTGCCCGGCTGCGTGTGTGACATTTTAGCTGATACAAAACAAAGTTTCAGCAGATCCTGAAAGCATATAAAAAAGAAGAAACCTCTTCCCTGCAATCAATCTTCTTAAATGCAATTAATTTTCTTCCGGTCTTTCCTTTGACAGAAAGGGACGAAGGCTCCTCAGGCAGCAGGGAAGATTCACACAGATTTTGAAAAGGGATTCATTATGGCTGAAGTAATGAAATATGAAGATTTTAAAGAAGGAGGTTCAGAGGCTGCTGTCAAGGTGAGCTCCCTATCTTTTTCTTCTTCCTCCATATGTACCATTTTTCCATTTCAAATCTGATTTTTCACTGGAAAGAAGTTCTTAATGCTGAGTGAATCTTCAGTCACCTCTAGCAATAGACCAAAATCCATTTTCATCTTTTACTTAAGAAAGAGTTCAAAAGCACCAACTTACTGGACAGGAATGCAAATATTTCAGTATGCAAGATATAGAAGTGCATGGACAACATGTCAGCACTAAGATGAAATGTTATGCTAATGTGTTGGGGCGTTTTTCTCTCTGTTTACATATTAGTGTTCAGACATTAATATACTTTTAAACTAACTTGTTTTTGAAAAATCACGTTTTTAAGATGAGAGAGATTTTTTTAATCACTTCTAAAAGGAAACAAGAAACATAGAAAATCTGTTTCTTCTAAAAATGTGTCATCTTGTTTTGAGTTTGGAATAAAGGTATTAAAAATTTCAGATGCAAATGGATAAGAAAATACTATATTATAAAATCGTACCCCTTTTTTCAGGATTAATGGGTTCCACTTCTAGGCTCTGATAAGCATAATTAGGATCTTGAAATTTACTGTTTCAGTATTTCATTCAATTGCCCTTTGATGTCTTACTCAAAAATCCCATGCCTTACTTTGATCATTCAGGGTGGCTACTGTATGCTGAATAGACAGTGAAGATATTTAAAGGAAAACTTTTTTCCTTGAGCCTGTTTCTTTGTGGTGACACTTGTATTGAGGAGAGTTTCATCTGCTTTCTCAACACTAGAGGGCAGAGACTGCTCGGGTGCCCAAAGTTGTGCCCTTTTAGAACTGACAAATTATATCTGATTTGATGTTATTAAGTATGAAATGAACTTGTACATGGCAAAAAATGTCATAAGGAGAGCTGTTCTTCCCTGCGTTGCTAATGCATTATTTCCTCCTTTAAGCAGAGAAACTTACCTTTATTTCATACACGTTTGATTTCTCATTTGGCATTTTTGACATTTTCTTAAGATTTGTATTTTATTAAATTGCAATTACAAAGCACATTAGTTTGATTTACTCAGTCTCAGTATTTGAAGGTTCCTACACACAATAATGTGTTAAAGAATTTAAAAGGTTCAGCTTTATTGTTTGCTATTTGATAGCTTGAAAGGTATGCAAAACTATGATTTCAAATTCAGCCTATTCTCAGTGGTATCACTAAGGAAGATCATACTGAGCAGCGGGACTTTAATAGGTTTGTTTGAACCCCAGGAAGTGAGGGAAAAAAATCCTGTATAATTGGTTCGTTGCGGCGTGTGAACTGCTTTATGAAAAGGGAAGTAGAGTTGTAGTTGTAAAGGGAAACCACAGCTATAAATAAATCTAATATTCTGCAGTCAGAAACCACTTTACGTAACTGAGATTCAAATTTTGCCACCATCAGTTTTTGATGCTCAAACATGAGTGTTTTCCCTGAGAGGCTGCATCAGTTAACACCTATTAAATTAATCAGTATTTTGCTTGTGTATTTTTATTTCCTTTTCACAATGTGAAATTCTAAAAATCAAGCTTCCGTGCTCAAGTCATATTTAATGATTAAATTTTTATTGTTTATGAAGTATCTGTAAAACAAGCACATTTGCGTTTGTTACTCAGTTTTAAAATCAAGGTTAGGAAAAAACCTTGTTCTTAGAATTAAATGTCATATTCCTCTGGTCTTTTCTAATTTGCATTTAATACAGTGTTTCATGCCATAGACAATACTAATTACTTTTATATTGCTGGGAAATTTTAAAATTAAATTTAGGCGCTTTTAGGAGTCATCTTAAATAACAGTGGTAATGGGAGTTGCTTGCTTTGTATGTTATCAAGTTGATCGATTTTTAAGTTTGATTTTGTGTGTGTTTAACACCAGTACAGCATAACTAATTTAATGCCAGTGCTGTGAACTATACACTGAATAGCTCTGTGTGGGCTTTGTAGTCTACAGGGATATCACATTATTAGCAATCATATCTGCTTAGGCAAAGCTGGCTTCTACAGATGGCTGCTTTCAAGTGCAAATGAACTGGTTAGACGTGTCTTGTTTAATACATACTCAAGATTCACAAATGGGTATTGATTTTTTCAACCAGTGTTTCTGATAGCAATGGAAATGGATTAAATGGTCTCTAGAGAATTTAAAGGAACACTGTCACTTTTAATTAACTGTAAACTGGTAACAAAAATACATAAACTTACGTTAGTGTATCAAAATGTATTTAATTAAAGAAGTCTATGCCACATTGATAGTGCACACTACTGTGCTAAAAAAATCTGTTGTGTTACTTTGTGGAGGACAGTTTTTCCTACAAATATTTGTGAGTCATACATGTATTCAACTGTAAAATGTTTCTATACCTGTGCCTGCAGCTTATGTTTTCTGATGGTTTTTACAGCACTGTTTTATTAGTATTTATGCTATCAATTAGTCTAATTACTCTTGACTTTAAGCATTATTAGGATCTTCAAAGGAAAGAACTTGAAAGGAAATCTTTTACAGTCTAAACAGATTTCCAGGGGAAAGAAATAGGAAAACATTTGCAAAGTACTATTTCTTATGTATCATTTATGTCACGTGGAGTAAGGTCAATTACTATTTCCGTATTTATTTATTGTTGGGGCTATCTTAGCTGCAGTTTTCCATAGGCTAGCATCACTGGGAACAACATTTAAATAAGGAATGACAGCAACAAGGTTATTGAGCCTCTAAATTTCTAGGCAGCAATATGGGGAAACGGGTTGCTTTACAGAGCGGGTTTTGTGAAAGAAAGGTGTCTAAGTTAACTGTGTACCATTAATCTGATCTGTTCTACAGCAACTAAGGTCATTAGTTAACAGCTTTCCTGTAATGGGATCTTAGCATGCCACCACTGTGATAGTGTCATTGAGAATAATGGCACAGTGAGGTCTTGCATGGAAGCACTTTCTCCTGCAAGAGAAAACTTCAAAACAGGAATGGTTATTGAACTAAAGCAGAAGCTCTCAACTTTTCCATATTGTAGACACTTTTCAAGATAAATGCTTCTGCAGACCACCTCCCGCCCAGCCTGTCAGGCCTAATGCCACAGCCTCTGTAATGCTGGGTTTAATTACGATGAGATAACAGTAGAAAAATATAATAATAAATTCTAATGCAGAAAGTACTGATAGTTAATGGATTCCTTGCCTATTTTCTGCTCTCCTCAAGTACAGCATTTTAATAACGAATTTTCTTTTCATGTCTTTGGTCCATATGCCTTTTCCTGTATCCTGGTTTCACAGCCTATCTCCTCTTCTATCTGTCCTTCTGAAGCAAATTCCTTCTAAAGGAAATTTCTGACAGAAGAGCTGAGCCTGCATTTTGCGCTCCTCAGCCTGTCGTTGTGTGGGCACAAGCAGACACGAGAGCCCCACTCGAAGCCCGAGCCAGGCGCAGCTGTGGCGCTTGCAGGGTGTCCCTGTGGTCAGTGGGGACAGGACCCTCCTGTCCGGCACTCGGGCAGCCGTGGCACGGACTGCTGCTCACTGCCCTTTCCAGCAACGCTGCTTTACATTCCTGCCGCCAGTGTTTGCCATCTGCAGGGTTTTCAGATGAAGGAGAAGAAAGCCAAATTGAAAAAAGGGAAAAAAAAAAAAGGAACTGTTTTAGTGTTCTTTATCTTGCCAGGCTCTACCACTATATAATGCAGGTGCGCTTTAAGCACTACAGATCCAGTGGAGGCTAAATTACTTTCATATATATTTTATATGTATGTCAAACCAAGTGATGTCAAACTGAGAGTATTGTGACTGTCAAACTCTAAAGCTGAAGTATTACCATTTCTTTACCAAAATGTATTTAAATAATTGCCATTTGAAAACACTATAAAATGTCTAATGAAATAACCCATTTTCCTTTTGTCTGTTCCATTTACAGGCTGCTGGAAAATACAGACAACAAGGCAGAAATTACGTAGTAGAGGATGGAGATATTATCTTCTTTAAATTTAATACACCTCAACAACCCAAGAAGAAATGAATATCAGATGTTGTTCACTCAGAAATGAACTGTGCTGCTTCAAAAAACATATGAATTTTTATTTGGAATTGGAATATCTGGAAACAAAAAGCATACAGTTTCTACCTAGGGAACCTCCCTTCCCCCCAGTGAAATTATTCTTGTTTGTTTTGAATTAAAATATGGCACCTCCAGCAAACATGCAAGTTCACTAAATGTGAACAGCTTTGCATTTCAAACGATTAAGACCCTACTCCAAATTGTAGAAGCTTTTCGGGAACCATATTACTCTCATGATACTTCATTAATCTCCATCATGTATGCCAAGCCTGACACGTTTGACAGTGAGGACAATGTGGCTTGCTCCTTTTTGAATCTACAGATAATGCATGTTTTACAGTACTCCAGATGTCTACACTCAATAAAACATTTGACAAAACCAGCCTTGGTGTGTTTGGGGATGTCTGTATTGACTGACTGTGGTGTGCTGAATGCGATACGGCACCTGGTGGATGCTGATTACAGAATTTTAAGACGTGTACGATACAGTAACTGGCAGTGTGGGGCAGCTGCAATTGTATCTTGAAAGTGAGTCTTTCATGGGAATCAGAAGATTAGGATGCCAATGATTTGTCTCAAAAAAGTTAATGAATTTGTAGATGGACGTTCACTGAAAGATGATAGTAAGGATAATAACGATGGCAGAATAAATGATTTTTACTGGAGAGGGGAAATATATGTAGCAAAATCATGTTATCTATGAGACTGAAGCTTTTTTGTTCAAACAATTTTGAAAGAGTATTTCACTCTTACCTTGAAATTAATAAATCACTGAGGCTGGAGCAGTAGTACCTGATGTTGTGTGTTGTCCTCTCAGGTCTGGCTTTGAGGCCAGTGGAGGGTGACACAGATACTGCTCTGAAGGAAGAGGTCACGCCGTGCTGGATAGGTGAGTTGTTCTGCTGAAAGGAGGTTGCAGCTGGGAGTACCTTTCTACCTCTTAACTTTTCAACCATGAAGGAAAGCTGGTCACTTTGGGTAACAGAAAAATAAGGTGTTGGCAAAAATAAAACCAAGTTTGTTCTTTTAATGTGAGGCGTAGAACTGCCCTTTCTCACAGTATGTCTAGTGTGTTTAAAACAGCTTGGCTTTTTCTCGGTGCCCGTGTACTGGGGGGTTCAGGGGAGTCAGGGCTGGGAGAGATGCTGTTGTTACCTGTGGCTCTTGGGTGTTCCAGGCCTCTTGTGTCATGGTGATAAATTCTCTAGCTATGAACTTTGAAAAGGCAGCTTGCCACTGGCTAAACCTGCTGTGTGGAAGGCACTGGGAGCGCTGGTCACATCCTGCTCTGAGACATTCCCTCGAGATCCCACCTTTGAGCGTCATTGCTCATTTCTGAGAGAGTAAGACACGGTTCAGCCAGAGCCATGAGCCTCATTGTTGAAAAGTTGGCATCATGCCTTTAATTGCACCGAGGAGAAAGAGGGAGGGCAGATGACCTCAATATGTAGTTGTTGATTTTGTTTTAAAGAGCATCTCCTTTTTTCGTGGTGGCAGGAGCGGGGACAGTGTTGTAGAGCAAAGAAATTAGGGCTTCAGATGTTTTGGAACACTTGAAATTCTCCTTTGTATTGTCTCCCTGGTGTGGCTAGTATTTGTTCCTGGTGTTATTTTGATGTTATATAATTGAGAAAAGATTAGGGACCATCAAATCTTGTGTTAAAAGTCAAATCCAAAAGAAAACAGAGCCTACCTGTTTCTCTTGGAAGTCAGCGAGGTGCTAGTAACAGAGAAGGGCTCATGCTGGGTTTTAGACACAATGAAAGGTGAGTGAGAAGTGGAGTATGTGTGCTGCTGAAAGAGAAGTAACCTCTTTACTGCACTAATACCCACTGAAACATGTTCTCTTGTCCCGGCTGAAATTTGTTCTGGTTTCTGAAATACTCCTGTGGCCCTGAATTGTTTCTGTTTGATTGTGTGTACTTCATGATACCTCCCTGTTCTGAAAATAACAATAATTAAAAATCAAACTAAGTTGTTCTTGGTAGACAGGGTTTTTTGAAGTTACTACAATATCCTGAAAATAGAAGATGAACTTAAAATGTTTACCACATCTTTAAAAATATATATTCTGTAATGTTTTATGTTTCAGTTTATTAATTTGTCTGAATAGCTACCTCTTCAGCTGTTTTTACTAGGTTCTTTTAACTACTGAAGCTAATAAATTATTCCGGAATAATCCCAAATTTTATTAAAAGAAAGACTAATCTGATAAGCTCTGTTATTTCTATCACTGGTGACTTGTGACAACTGCCACCTTAAATATGTGCAGCCCATGTTTCTCCTTAGTGGGTTTATGCATTCAAGATGTACAACTCCTTAAAACGTGTAGATATATGTAGCAAATGTAAAGCACTCTGTTTTAAATAGAATTGTGATTTAACTTAAGCTAAGCACGCATTATTTATGCATTTCAACCTGCACAGGGTATTCCAGGTGCAACATATCCATCCCACTCACACTTGCTGTTTAAAAAAAAACCCCATGAAATCTACCTGCACACTTTCCACTGCCACAGGCATGGTGGCAGTGGGTAGGAGACATGTTGTTTCTCCAGCTGGAGAAGGATGAAAAAACATTGTAGGCACTGCTCTTCCAGAATACAGAAAGTAGGGAATTTTGCAAGTGAGGAGGAGTACTAACCCTTCCTCTTCTCTTGGCATTCCTTAGTGTCTAATAGTCATGACATTGATGGCATGTTTCTGGGATTAAACAAGCACTAGTGGAACAGGGAAAAGGCTGCTACCCACCTCCAGGCTACCAAAAGAGAGTGCCCCAAAGTGATGTGGAGATGTCAGTGAAAGTGGCTGTGCCTGCCCTGCCCCTCGGGCTTACTCTGTAGGAGTAGACCCGGAGAGTGAAGCAGTTGGCTGGGGAAGCTGATGCCCCCATGGCTTGTATTGGAGGGGCTGCTTGGGCTAGTGTTGGGCTGGTTACGAGGGCAGTTTCCACTTCAGTCTCAAGAGAACCAGTTTGCTGTAAGATACCCAAGGAGCAGCCAGTTTGCCTGTCGTGAGAGTCCTGTGCAGTGCAGAGCAGGCAGGGAGTGTGTGTGTGAAGAGGTGTGATAAGGAGGTTCACTTTTAAGGGTGTGTTCCTGGTCAAACAAAAACAATGCTGCAGACAAGGGCTTACTGCAGTTGGCTTTCAGCAGAATCAATAGCAGTATCAAGGTGATGTGCTTAGGGGACCCTAAGGTGTGACATTTCAGACCATTAAGAAGCATAAAACCCCCAGAAATTTAACTTTTGAAGACTATTTGTACCCACAGATACTTCATGTATAAGATACGGTTTTCTGCTCTAATAGGCATTTCCCAGAACACACAGGAAGCGGGTTTGGCCTTTCTATGTGGATTAATGTATCAGATAAAATATGTATGTGTTGTCTTAATTTCATGTCTATTTGTTCTTTTGTCGACTGTGTCCAGCCCTGTAGAGACTGGTAGAATTGCCACAGTTGTTTTAAAGGATTTACTTTTCCTGAAGGATCCTTTCTTACGTGCTGCAGTTTTCCATCTACCTTTTCTCTTTCATCACCCAAGTTCACCCTGATCTCTTCCCAGCCCACAGGGCCTGTCAAGGGCTCTGTATGGCAGAATGCCTGCTTTGGAAATGCTGTGCTGTAAGCCATATTTTCCTTCCCTCCTTTCCCACAGAACAGGCTTGCAGCTGGAGAGGCAGCTCTGCAGCTGGGGTCACTCACTGAACGCCTCCTGGCACTTTATTGATGCTGCTGCCCAGTGGTGCCGGCTGTGGGCAGGGACAGCCCTGCTCAGGCCCTGTGTCCCCAGGCTTCCAGCCCAGTGACTGTGCTCTCCTCCTTCCTCTGCTCCAGTAAATCACCCTTGTAGCTTCACAAACATCAGGGAGGTGTGTTCCTGGTGCAGTGTTTTACGTTCTTGTGGCTGCCAGGCTTGTTCAAACTGCCCTTGCAGAGCTCTGTTGGTCCCTACCGAGGCAGGGATACTACATGCCCCATTCCAATACGTGGTTTAAACACCATTTATTCTACCAGCTGCAGGATAGGGCCATCAAATTGCTTTTTGAAAGATCAGTGTGTCTAGCAAAGTTTTCAGTTTGAACAATATTAGCTAAATTTTACCATTTCTCTCCACTCACAAACTCAACTCACAGAGGATGAAGCAGGGAAAGTCATTATAAATTTGTAATTGTTTAAAACTAATAATCACTTCTTTTAGCTTTTACTGCCCCCTACTAATTCCAAGTGTTTGATTACACTATTCCACAATTTCACTTCAATTAAAACAGGAAAACCACTGGAGGCTTTAAAAAAAAAAATCGAAGTAATTCATCACAGTATCCCTGTGGATTGAAAGAGTGGTGTGCTGGCTGGGCTTAGAAAGTTTTAAAGTAAATTCAGCGTTTCAAGGCTGTCTTTGGAGCAGTTATTTCTTGGCTTCTCTGCACGGGTAGTGCCCATTCCGGCTCCATGGGAATGGGCGCGTATGGCAGCGTGTTGCGGGTTCAGGAATGTTACACGTGTGTTCCTGCTGTCGGGAGCCGGGCTTGGGCCGCTGCTGCCATCGCAGCTCCTTGTGGCTCCTCTGCGCAGTTAATGCCTGCGGCGTTTTATTTCCTGCATGCAAAATGTGTGTGCTCAGCACAGAAACTGATAAACCACGCAGCAAATCAAGTCTGCAGCTGCTGCAAGAGTGTGTGGGATGTGCAAGTTAACAAAATACATGCACCTGAGTCTCGGAAAGTCAGTGCCTGGCAGCCTGGGGCTGGCTGAGCAGGAGCATGGGGGTTTCCTGCCCTTGGCGGCTCTGCTGCTGCTGTGCGAGGGGAAGGGCTTTGGCTTCGGCGCTGCTGGGCCCTGAGGGGCAGGAGCTCTGCCCAAGAGGGGAGTTGGAAAGGCTGAGAAAGGATGTGGGGATTTCTCCAAACAGATAACATACCAAGGGCTATTTTGGTAGGAGTGGGGATGGAAGAAGTACTGCTCTGTGTTGATCATGTTTTCATCCCCAGGGACCCAGCAGAGCTGGGAGTGGGGAGCACTGGCTGCAGAGCCCCGCCACAGGCAGAGACCCTCCATCCCTCCCAGGCAGCATCACCAGGCCTCAAGGTACTTGAGCCTGAAATCAAAAGAGCTGAGCTAAATGTTTTTTTAGAAAACATTGTGGTGACAGGACAAGGGACAATGGCTTTAAACTGGAAGAGATTGGGGTTAGATATTAGGAAAAAATTCTTCACTATGAGGGTGGTGAGGCACTGGAAGCTGTGGTTGCCTCATCCCTGGAAGTGTTCAAGGCTAGGTTGGGTGGGGCTTTGGGCAGACTGGCATAATGGAAGGTGTCCTTGCCTAAGGCTGGGGGTTGGAATTTGATCTTTGAGGTCTCTGCCAACCCAACCCATTCTGTGATTCTGTGAAATCCCTGCACTGCTTGTACCTCTGATAACAAGTTCACTTGCTGTATTTTGGCGTAATGATCACAGCAGCATGCTAGGGGGAGGGAGGAGGGTTTGTGAGGGTGATTTGGGAAACCCGTTTGTGAGGACCTTCACCCCCCATGGCCACAGAGGAGCTGCCTGCCCCCAAAGCACGGCATGTGGTGAATATGTGTGGCCCCAGCTTCGGTACCTGCACCCGACAGCAGAGAGAGTTACACTGTGCACAGGGCTTCATAGAGCTGGATTTATGGTCAACATGTAATAGTTTAAAGGTTAATAAAGTCCTTGCTCAGTAATGAGGAAGGCTGTTGCCCACATAAAAAGGTTCCAGGAGCAAGCCAGGGCAGCCCAGGCTCCGAGGGAAGACCCTGCAGACTGGCATGTGAACACTGCGGGGTTTGACCTCACCAGGCCGCTGCATGGCCCCGAGAATGGGCAGGGGCATGGAGCTGGTGCTGCTGCTCTGGCCCGGGCCCGGGACTCACTCCCCTCTCTTGTCCTGTGCTAGGAACACTCACCCATGCTGTTTAGGGACAGAAGTAGCCCTAGCCAGGGACTGGCTCTCGTGCTGCTGAAGGGCCACCTTGGCAAATCTGTCAGCAAACGATTCTTTGAAAATTGCATGCAAAACCCTCTAGTTGCTGAAGAGTTAAACTTCCCTATAGTATGAATCAAGTGTGAAGTATCCAAATTTGGTTATAAATCCTGTTTAAGTTTCAGAGCACAAGCATTATTGGAGGTAGCAATACTGACATCAAACAGCCTTGATAAGATCAACAAATTACTAAGTATAATTGTTTATGCTGGGGTGTGTGCAAGGAGATAAATAACTCATAAATTAAACACCAGTGCCTGAGGGTGAGTCATTCATGGATTCAGAGCTGTCCTGACACTCACAAGCAAAAAGTAATTTTCTCTTAGTTCAGTAATTATGCATTTCATGATATAAGATCAGCAATCAGTGCTAGGTATGCTTGCAAAGGTGGAAGGATACTTCAGCTATTGGAGTTTCCCATACACTGATTAACAAGAAAAGTCTGTTTCTTTTCTCTGTAGTGGGGAGTAGTCAGACTGAGGTACACTTCTTCAAAAAGATAATGACTAATAAAGGGATTAAAAATAGACTGAGGGTCAGTTTTTGCTGTTATAAATTGGCAGCATTCTCCCAGCTTCAATAGAGCAGTAGTAGTATATATTAGCAGAAAATCTGTCCCAAATTATTAAAGAAAATCAACAACCCCCCTGTGATAAGTGCTGCTAGTCATCCAGGCTGGTGCCTGCTCTGAGAGGCACCTGGCACCTTGCTGGCTGCGCTCTCACGCGGGGTCATTAGAGCCCCTTCCTGACTTATTCATAAGACCCCATGAGGATCTTGGTCTAATCAGGTTTTCCTAAGGACAGGGAATAGTAATGTAATCTGTTATTGCAACAACATCATCTTGATCTGCTTTTATTTACTAATGTTTTGCCAGCCGTTAAATATTTTTCTGCCGAATTCAGACAGAGATCACACTGTGAAATCACATTTTTGGAAATGTGGTGTAAATCTCACAGCTGCTCAACAATAGTTGCTGCTGGGATAAACTCCCAGCCTGCAGGAGACAATTGATGTGCAACCTACACCCTCCTGACCAATCGGATCCCAAATAGCCTTGACCCCATCAGTCGGTGGAGTGTCGTGATGGGGGAAGAGTGGTGGGAATCCTCCTGGAGAAGGATGAGAAGTCTGTGACAGCCTTTGATGGGTTCTCTCAGTCCTCAAGACTACTAATAGTTCATCAGTGTCCATCCAGGTATACAGGAGAGACGGAAACACAGCCGGTTCACAGTTAACGTGTGTGACACGTGTCACCTCCATTAAATGATGCAACCTTCTTGTGACACCTCCATCCCTTGCACACAGCCTGGCCTCTGAAGGCTGCCTGAGTTTTCTGCAGTTCCTACCAACCCAGCAGTGCAGTCACCCAAGTGCTCAGGAACTTGTCACCAGGTAATAAGGACACTTCTTCTATTGCAAGCCACCTTTTACGTGCTGTGTTGCAGGAAACCCTTCACCTGGAGGAGGTTTGTGTCTAACACCAGGGTGCTGGTTTGAGATGTGCTTGTGGAAAGTGTTAGAGGTCATCTCTGGCTTCACTGGCAGATGCCATTCTGGGAAAGAATGAGAAATGTTTAATTTATATTTACTATTTGGGAAAAAAGCTGTAAGCATACCCTTTTATCCCAAAATAAAAATGAGTTAATGACTGGAATATTTAGCCCATTGGGGATGGCACTGTTTTCAATTATGTGCCATTCTGATGGGAGAGCACAGATTCTTAGGCTGAATGGAGATTTGTGCTCCAGCTATTTGTGCCTTTTAAAACATTTTCTTTACTACTTTAAGAGAAAACTGTAAAATGACAATAATGACATATTATTACAAGTAAATTACACTGTAAAATAGCATTAATACTGCAGTTGAAACCTAGAATTTGAAATAAGATGGAAATATTCATTTGCACACAGCTTTTGTTCTTATCAAAAGCAATTTGGATTAGGAATGAGATTTACTTAGCGCCTGCACTTGCAGGCGAGCTAATGCTCAGTCACCTGGACTGAGCAGGCTGTCAAGCTCATCTGTCACCAGCGCCACGGGAGCCTCGGGCAAAGCCTGGCACTCCCTGGAGATCCTGAGCACCACGAGATCCTGAGGGAGCGGAGGTGCCGCAGTGCAGCTCGGAGAGGCCTCGTGTGCAGCGCTGCACCTCGGGATCCGGCCGGGCTTCCAGGGCTCCCGTGGCACTGGGCCGGCCGCTGGTTTGTCTCCACGGCAGGAGGATCTGTACCACAGAACGTGAAACCCACTCTTCTCCCACCTGATGGAGAAAGACTAATAGGAATTAGAAATGAACAAACCCAGAGTGGGTGCAGGGTGGTAATCGGGGACCTTGCGCTTCAGGAGAACGCTGAGCAATTTAACACTCCATTTCATGAAAATTGTCCCTTGAATTTGACAGCCGTGTTCTTCAAAGGTCAAGGGGTTTTGGCCTTATTTTTCCTCTCCTCCATTCATAAATAGGACACCGTCAGACCCTGGAAGGGCCACTTCTGTACAGAGCAATTTTGCGCTGGTGAGGACTGCAGGAGAGCCCATTTATAGGGGTATGTAGAAGGGATGGCGTATCAAACTGCATTTAATTGCTCTTTTTTAAGCTGTGTTGGCGTTAAAGTTGGTTGGCCTTTCAAGTGGGACATGCTATTGTGCATTTAATTAGGACCACCAGCAAGGCCCCATAAACTCCTCGTGGCAGCGGGTCTTAAATCTTCCCCTCTCTCCGTGTTTCATCCCCAAACAGAACGGACCTCCCCTTCCTCACACCTAGGGCGAGGGCAGCCAGCTCGCCAGGAGATCAGCCCACTGTTTGATGGTCACAGGATGAACAGGGAAACCCCGGGAATACAATCGCTGTTTTTTGGTCATAGATTTCATTAATTTGTTTTTGCATCAGCACGAATAAGAGGGTAATGAATCTAGAACTGATCTCTCAGGCAACTTCTGCTTGATGTTACCCTTTCAGCCCTTGTTCTCTCTAGCCATTTGAATAACACAAGGGAGGCACAAAATTTCCATATGAGGAAATAGGTGGAGAGCCTCCTATATTTCTGTAATCCTTTGCAGCAGTGATAAATCTCTATTATCTGTCTTTGCAGTAATTTTGCTGTGGAACAGAGGAAATGAACTGGCAGGTGCTGAATCCTGTCGTGGGCTCCTCATGACCACACGCAGGTGATGTTTCTGGGAAACAGAGGATGGCAACGCAGGCCAGAAAGCACTGCTGGGGTGCTGCTGCCATCCTGGCTGTGTAAGGTAAGCCCCAGGCAGCCTTTGCTCTCCACTGGATGAGTGGGGCTGCAGGGAGGTCCGGGCTGCTCCTGGTCCTGCAAACAGCTAATTTACTCCTGCCCTGCTGACACACACAGGGCAAGCTGGGAATAAACCAGTGTATCCTTGTTGGAAACATTCTTCTTCAGTAATTCCCAGGCTGCATGGAAGTACATTTGGAAAGGATGGAGAAGCAACTTGACCAGCAACCTCTCGTGGCTCTGTGCCAGTCTCCAGCCCGGTGCCTGGGAGAGGAGCAGCGAGCACGGCACGGTTGTGCTCCATCCCACCACCCTCTTCCATTTCTCCAGTGAGAAGGGGTGCTCCTGTGACAAATCAGGCATTGTTAACATGTAACATTAGTTTTAGGATACAGGAACACTTAAAAATTATGTCTGAGCCATTAAAAACAAATTAAAAATACAAGAAGGTAGGATGGTGATGGGAGTCAGAGGGTGCAATCCCGAGGCTGCCTACAGCTCCCAAGGGAGCCTTGCCAGAGCTCAGGCAGCTCGCAGAGTGCTTCTGCTGTGGTGGCTCTGCCTCCCTCCCCTGCTTCTGGCATTGGCTTTTACAAGTGTCCTGTGTGCTCCTGATGGCGTGGTCCCAGTGACAGCAAACTGGCAAAGCTAAATGGTGCTCAGCATGGCAGGGACTGTGCTGCTGTGCCACTGTTCCTGCAGGATTGGGAGTGTTTCTGGTGGGCAAATGACTTATTTTGGCAAACTGCAGTTTTGAAACATTTTTCAGTTCTTCTGTGAGGAATAACATGAGGTGTCATTTAAGACAGGCTTGAAAAATGTGGTTTTATCTCCTAAGTAAGCTCCTGGAATGGTTTGGAAGGGCACTGGCATTGCAGCAGCTCTGAGATGAGTATGTTCACTCTGAAATCAGTACTATTTTCAAAGGCAGTGGAGGTCTATTTGCATGGCTTGTATTTTAATACTATGTCCGACTGTATCTTAGAAGCACTCATGGATTATTTCTAGCGATCAGTAAGAATACATATGTTACTTGTATTCCACTAGATGTCTTTACTTGGGACAAAATACCTTTGAATGCATTAGAAATCAAGACATACACTGTCCCTGACAGTCACAGTGGGCACCTGCAAAATAAGAGAGCTGTTTTCTTTTTGGGGCTCAAAGACCAGCCCAGGAGACAAAAGGCATTTTGGTGCCTGAGCCTTGCTGGGGGCCTGGCTGAGGACTCCAGTGCCTGGCAAGCCTGTTGGCTCCCTTAGGAGTCCCCATCCAAGTGGGGTGTAGGAACAAGTGTCCTTCATCTGATGGACAAAAATACCCAAATCCAAACCTCAACAAGTTAATCCAGTTTTTGAAAGTATCTCTAATAAGACAGATATTCAAAAGCACTTTGACAAAGCTACTTCACTGTAACAATGAGCAAATAAGAAAAAATAAGCAGGAGAGGCTCTGAGATATGAGAGAGAAAATGCTGTCTAGGAGTCCCATGCTAACAGAAGAGTTTTTATGCTTTATATCTGAAATAACCAAAAAGGAAGGCCATATCTAGGGCCGGTTCTGTTACGGTTTTCAGACAAATGTGATTTTAATCATAATAATCTCACTGTGTACAATGAAACTGCTCTGTGCTTGGAGTTACTGATGTGCCTGTATTTGCCTAAAGACAAATACATCTTTGTAAGTAAATTAATGGTAATCATGCTTTAAATCTTTGTTATCCCAGTTAGTTAAATCAGGGTCCGAGGAAACATTCCTGGGCCAGAATCAGAATAGACTTCTGTATCTTAATTACCTAAATATTTTTAACAAGTTTGATATTTACCAGTGCTCCCGTGATGAGTGGGTATGTGGGAAACGCAATGAAATATTAAAATGTTTGTGACATATTCTTGCATGTTTAAGGATTTGAGGATTTTGTTCAGCAGCTGGGTGTATGAGCCTGCAATACCAACCTTTATGCTTTCTCTTCTTCATAAACCCATGGAAACTTTTCAGAAAAGTTTTAACTACAACATGTCGGTGAACTATAAAGGAAAGGTTTATTTTGTGTATACCCTCTTTACCTGAGGTCCATAGTTAGACTCTGCATTACAGCTTCTGGATCTCATGTGCTCAGTTTGTGCTTTTGATCATGCCACTCTTTGCACAAAGCTGAGAGAATTTCTGCTTCATAAAGAGGAAAATACAGACACGTTTTGATGTCTATAGAAATGCATGTTTGCTCTTATTTTTGAGGCAGGGGAACTTAGGGTTTAACATCTCTACAGTTCTTCTTAGGTTTCTGTGCCATCAAAGTTTCCAAGAAGGACTTAATGGGGAATAGAAATCATTTGGTTGTGGTGGTGATGGTGTCCTTGATACGTTTTTCTTTAAAGGTTGTACACTGATAAAATTAGTAAGTAACCCAGTCTACTCATAACCACTTCATCTTTAAGTTCATGCAAGTTTAGGGAGGTGTAAGTGACTAAAAGGATGAGTGGCTTAAGATTCACTGAGTGATACTGCAAATACAAGGGCTGAAATACCAAAGGAGTAAAGGATATATAGACCTTTGCCCATTACATCAAGAAAATGAAAAAGTTAGGAAGGGGGAGGGGGGGGGGATTCCTGTGCTACATTTTTCAAGTCCTACTCCAAAAGGGGTAACCAGCCCATTAGTATAGGTGCCAGGAAGCTGCTTTTGTGACATCTCACCAAACACACCTACTTTCACTGGACCATAGAAAGATCAATCCTGTGTGAAAACCACCCATTACCTAAGACACCTAATTTATATTAGAAGCTCACTAAAAGGCACTGTCTGGCCCCCAACCTTCACTGCCAGTGATAAAGAGGATGTTTTACACCATATGTGACACTTAATCAAAACCGATATTCTTTAACAAACCCTTAACCTCTAGCACACAGGAGTCATATGAGGCCAAGGGACAAGACACAGATCCAGCTCAGGGTGGCATATCCTTTGATTAAGATGATACAGATTTCCCATTTTTATCAGGGTTACAGATTCTGGATATATCCCTTTTTGATTTGTCAGCATTAAATTTCAGTAGAGGTTCAAGCCAAAGAGATACCAAGACTAGTTCTGTCTTCAACTGTGTATTAGGAGATAATTTCTCTGAATCCTCTGCAGTAATGATCCTCAGATCTTCTCATCTTTCTGTAAGCAAGTTTTCCTGGGAACCTGGATTTAAACTATGGCACAAACCTTGCTTGCGTCTGGGTCCTTACTTAAGGAGGAGTATCTAAATACTGTTATTCTGTGAGCCCTGAAATGGACCTTTTTTTCTTTCTTTAGGTCTTTTTCAAAGAGGCAAACCTTCAAGTGAGTTCCTTCACCCTCTCTTGGATTTCTGGGGCAGGAGGTTTTACTTATGGAGTATACAGTACTTTAGATGAGGATTGCAAACTTCAGGGGGTTAGACAGTTTTCACTACCTGAAGTACATTGGAATCTCAGTTATAGTTGACTTTACTCCTGGGTGACTTCTCTTTCCCCCCAGTTTTTTAGGTAAACCCTCATTCTAGCATTTGCATGTGGCTGGTTTGGGCACAGAGAAGTCACTCAAACTCTGCCTCACAGGGGTAAGTTTGGCTGGTTTCCTCCTTTGTAGTCAACTTCCCCTTTCAGCTGGGAGTTTAGATTTTGTTAGGAACATGGTTCTGCAGAAATTATTTCTAGTCCCTATTCCTTGAAAATAACATGCTGCTTTATTATTAGTGTGTAAAGGAGATCTTGGAAAGGGTTTTGCTTTCCAGTTGTATGGTTTTAAACACTGAACCAGCACATCTGTTCTGCGAGGCTCTGTGGCTGGCTGGAGGATATGGGCTCACTTCTGCCAGGTGCACAATGTCCTTGCTCAGCACACAGAAATGTTTCTTATTTGGACTGTTTTCATTGTTATGGTCGTTACTAGTGCATTTATACGCAAAGCTCTCTCTGTGAGGAACTGTCTTTCTCCTACTTTTCCACAGGAGAAAGGAAGCCCCTCTACCCTCACAGAGAAGCCAAGATAATCTACAAATTTCTTTAGCGAAAAAGGACAAGATTTTGCATGAGTTTGAGATTCCAGAAAAGAGGCAAATAGGAAGCAATGGCTCTTAAGCCCTTCAGATCTTCTTTTTTCTTTAAACTCCATGAGGGAAGAAGGGGCGATAAATGTAGGCTACTTCCTTTAAGAGAGAACTGCAGTCATAGAAAGACTTGCAATCATGTTAAAATATAGTCAAAGGCAGCTTCTGTTTCATAAATGCAAAGCTGACAAACAGAAATCTGGAGGACTGGTTCTAGTTTATGGCATATCACATAGATCAAAGGTCAGCCTTTTATTCTCCCGTACCTTGGTTTTTAAAGCTTCTTTAATATACAGAAGCACAATCAAGGGGAGAGACTTGCATCTCAGCTGCCACTCCCAATTCCTTACCCATCTTGATTTCTTAATCAGAAAATTAATTGGGCCTTGGAATCTCAATTTTTCTTAAATCTCTTCAGATTTAATCAGTGTGTTCTGCTGGAAGCAATCTTTCACTTAAGATTTCATAGCAATGTAGCTAGAGAAACCATGTCATTTCCTGCATCAAATACATCAAAGTTATGTGTGTTGGGGTTTTTTAACTTTGTCCCATGCTTCAGTTTTGGTCTCTTTGCTCTAAGGAAAGAGTGTTTTATTTCTTGTTTCTACTGGGGGGTGAATCTGCTCTACTGCAATGCAGTCTAAAATTAATAAATTCCCAGGGAAGGAGGAGCAGATGCGTCCTCCTGTGCAGTGTGCTGCTATGGGAGCTGACAGCAGTGGCTGGGATGCTTTTCACAGCCAATGCCTTCTCTGTTGCACGTGGTAGGAAGCACAGCCTCTTGGTATCATTATTTAATTAAAAGGCAGAGGGCAGACTATGCTGTGACCAAGTGCTACCGCTATTACTTAGCAACACTTCCCAAACATGAGTGCTCTCACAGCAGTGAGAGATGTAGCCTCCCTCGTCCCTAACTTGGGCATTCAATTTACTGTTTACTGTGTCCCGGTGAATACTTTGATTCTCTAATGAGATGGGAGGGTAGTTTGTGTTTCCAGGTTTAAAGCTTGCTATTGCAGAGATTTGGCTCTGGCATTCACAGGAGGAAGTTGCCTTGGGGGCCAGAGGGCTGCATTAAAGCGTTTGACAGACTGCTCGGGTTGCCATTATACATGGGGTCAGCTAAAAGCAGTGCAGTCCCATGGCAAGGTGCCTGGTTTGTGGTTTGTCTTAAATTGAAGCTTTCTAAAGAGGCTTGTGGATGTTTGGAGAGAGTTTTCCTTTTTGGCTTCGTTTTAAACCCAAGATTTGGCCCCAGTGTTAAAGTCATTGCCACATGCGGAGAAGAGTCTTGCTTGGCTTTGCTGCACAGGTGCCAGCCCCACTTCTCACTCCTGCACACGCTGCAGCTTTGAGCTCCCTCCGCTTCCCCAGCTTGGGGGGCTCCTGAAGGGTGGGAGTTCCTCTGAGGTTTTGTTAGACATGATTTCAGCCCAGCTGAGGACACGAGGGTGTGCCAAGGGTGCTGGGGTGTGGCTCACCCCCACTCAGGTGAGAGTCTCCTGCAATTGTCCACTCATCCCTCTACCCCCAGCTGACTTTCCCAGGGGCTGGCGAATCTGAGATGTGGGACACTGCTGTGTTGGAGGCACCTGTTTCACCCCAACCATGCCTGAAAGCACGTGCTGGGTATTGAGTGGCTGAAGTTACCTCATGCTCTGTGAGTGCAGAGTTGCTGTAAGGTGGCCTGTTGGACTTGGCTGCCCTTTTTCTGCTCTAGTCCCAACAGGAGCCAGCAGCAGCTCCCTGTCTCTTCCCTGCTTTCCTCTCCTCATCAGCTCTGTGAACTGCGCAGAGATGGGTATACACAAATGCCTCTACTTGCCCTCTGTTTTGCAGGATTAGGAAGCAAGTAAAACACCAGCCACCTGTGTGTTCCAGCAATCACAAAAGCATCTACAGAGCATGGACTTTGGTTTACAAATATTAATGAAAAACTCCTCTTTCGTATTTGCCTGGAAAGCAAGCTGGAGCTCATTACAGCTGCATGCTTTATGGAAGCTTTATAAACGGTGATTACAAGATACCTGACAAAACTTTAACAACCTGTGATGACATCCGAGTTGCCTATTTTCTGGAAAATATACAGAAATTGCCAATTTTGGCCCTGGGATTAGGCTGTAATACAGAATGCTTATAATTTTTAGAAAATTCAGGAGTAAAAATATAAACCAGCTTGACACAGACTAATAGAAGAAGGGGAAGAAAAGGCTATCTTAAATGCTGGTGCCAGGCCAACATGAGTATTTAGAAATTAAATCCTAAATCTGATTTGTGGACTAGTGGCAGCCTGTGGTGTGTACTGCAGGGGGCAAGGGGCAGCTTCGAGGTCTGTGCGTGTCCTGGCTCTCCGGAGCGCTGCAGGTGCTGTCCTGGGGCCGGCTGTGCCGGCACCACCAGCAGCAGGACCAGCTGGGCAGGGAGCTTGTGGGGGACTGCTCTGCCCTCTTCACCCCAAACCTTCCAAAGGACGGATTGGATGAGTGGCAGGAAAAATAAAAAAGCTGATGGCTGTGGAAGGATTAAGATGTCTGTTGATGCTGTTTGGCCAGGCAGTTACAGCCCTGCTTTTGAAGAAGCTGAGGCCCTGTACACTGGCTCTACCTCTGCCCGGGCTTGCAGCCACCCAGGTCCCACAGACTCCCCTGCGTTTGAGGAGGATGAGGATTTTAGGTCTTGCAAAACAACTGGCCAGGAAAAGAGTTTAGAGCACGCCTAAAGTGTATCATGAGCCCATCTACAGCTGGTTGTTGGATGCAAGTTTGGAGAAGGAACCTAACTCATTCCATGGGAGACACAGGCCATGGCAAACACAGGGCTGCATAGGCATGTCTCTCCTGTCCCGGAGAAGGGACGGTGCCTCTGAGGGCCTGGCACACCTGTGTGCCGTCAGGTCTTGGCTGCGAGGTTCTCTGAATCCCCGTTACGTGCTTTCTTTCACTTTCACTGCTAATTGGCACTTTTTAGACATTTTTGCATGTGGAGTGTGTTAACATAGGCTAGGGTTATTATCAAATTAATTAGGAGCTCCCTCCAATTATTCCTGCTGTGCCTGCCGGGCTCTCCCCGCTCCCCCCGACGGGCTGATTGGCTACCACAGACCCTCTGGCTGCGAGCGCCTGAGCGGTGCCACGGGCTCGCTGCGGCGCCGCTCCCGCCCCATCCCCGCCGCTGCCGGGCTGGCTCCCCGGGGCCCGCCGAGAGCCGGCACCCAGCGAGCTCTGGAGCCTGACCGGAGCCCAGGTGCTGCTCCAAGAGGTGAGGGTAGCGGCCCCGCTGGGCCCCAGCGAGCTCAGGGATGGCTCCAGCCGGAGGGCGGCACTTCTCCCTGCACAGGTAAGCGCGGGGGCTTCAGGGCGGTCCCGCGCCCCGGCGGGGTGCGGCAGCATGGCTTTGGTTGGGATGCGAGGGGGCTTGGCAGGGGACGGCTGGAGCGGAGAGGTTTATCCCAGCACCGGCCTCGCCTGCAGCGAGGGTGAAGCTTCAGTACCTGGTGTCGGAAGCAGCTGAGGCTCTCAGGCGGCAGACAGGGATTTATATACTGAAACTTGCAACATACAAAGCCACAAAAGCAGCTGAAGCCAACCAGCATGTGGACATTTGCTTAATTGAGAAATAAGCACATAGTTGTGGGTCAGTGACTATACAGCTGATTGGCTGAGGCTATTTTATTTTGGAATAATTTACAGTTGTTAAATGGATTTGGAAAAGCCTTAATAGTGGTTATTAAACTATTGACTTAGCCTGACGTGTTCAGTGTAGTAATCCGTGTTTGTGTTTGTGGCTGTGACGAGGCTGCTGGAGCTGGGAAAGGTGCTGGAGCGCTGTCAGCCCAGGCAGGGAGCTGCGGGGCCGTGGCCGCAGGGGCGGGCGGGCAGGGCTCCTCCTGCGCGGACATCAGCAAAGCTCTTCGGATTTTATCTGGGTCAGAAGCAATGCTTTGCTTCCCCATAGTTACAAATTCATTATGTGCATCTCCATCATCGTCTATTGAAAGTAATTTAATGTCAAAAAACCCTCCTGTACAAAGAGTGGCTTTTTCACACCTGTGCAGAACCAGACTCGTTTTAAACTCGTCTGTGCAATGAATAACTTCAAGTGCAGCACTTGTCGAGTTTGCCCTTCTGGCCAGCAGTTCAAACTGTTCACATTCATTTATACCACGGTGCAGGATACATTTGCTAAGGACTACAGAGCACATGTTTTACCATGAGTGGAAGAAATCCCTCCAAATGAACTAAATATCTCTCCTACTCATGTCTCCTGTCCACAGGTGATTTACAGAGCAATTCTTATTTTCTTTTTATTGTTTTCTTTTGTATGATGGTTAAAAAGGCAGTGGACAGATACTTAAAAGACAAATCCCCTTTTTTTGATTTGTTTAACCCCTAAAATGCACACAGTACTAAATGTTGGTTTTGCCTGAAACACTGTTCTGTGGGCTAGCAGCTGTGTGTTAGAGTGCAGGCTTTGCTAGGAGGAATGGAGATCTTGACTATTTTACAAAAAGCTTTTTTCTCCCCAAAATGTCAGATGATGACCAAACTCCAGTAGATATCAGCCAGGAAGAAGGAATGCTAAGCAGGCAGATAAAAAACAAACCAAAACAAAAGTTTCCCCTCCAGACTTTGACTCTCCCATCTCAGACAATATTATTGTTTCATTAGTTGCCCAGTTAGCCAGAATCCCTTCTGGGAGAGACAGGACCTACATTTCAAAAGGAAAACAAACAAATAAACCATCCTGTAAAACCTCTCGTTTATCCCTGCTCGTTTTCAAAGAAAAATATAATTCAAGACTCTTTTAAAATATGATACAAGGGTGGGGGAGGTTAGAGGCTCTGAGGGCACATTTGGACATCACCTCAGAGGGCTGCTGTCTGCAGCTGATGGCTGCAATATTTTAATTTACTCCCCATCCTCTTTTAAAATCTCCACTTTGGAAACACACCTTCAGAGTGAATAACTCACTAAACTGAAAGGGGATTTTGGGGTGTCAGGGGAGAAGAAAAGCCCCACCTATGCAGCAGTAATTACAGAAACGGCGTGAGGCCTGTCGCAAGGAGTCCTGGTGTGAGGTGCGGCCACCTCTCCAGACTGGGCAAACCCTGACCTACGATGGGAAATTCCCCGTTGAGGCCCTTTGCCAGCCGGGACTCCTGCACCAGCCCCTCTGCCTGGCACACTTGTTGATGTGCCAGCAATCGTGTTACTGCTTTTCCAACCATTTCACAGGGCTAAGGTCAGATGAAAAGGCTCCTTTTCTGGCAGCATTCCCAAGTTTTTTGTGTGCTTAGCAATGCAAACCCAGGTAACAGCAGCGACAAAGCTGTCCCTATCTGGCCATTGCACTCAAGCAGCTGCATCTCGATATGCCCTGGTGATGCAGGAGTTCACCTGCAATGTGCAGCCAGGTGAGAGCTGGTTTTTTTTACTAATTATTATAAATTTTTATTTACTGATTATTTTTTAAACATATCTGGATGTATTTTGTTCCTGTTGCCTTTTTAACAATGTACATTAGTATTTCTACTTTAGAAAGACCCTGTTCTCATCTCAATCATTCTACAATTGTTTTCTAGTCTTAGAGAGGTATTCCTGTATTTTATATATAGTGCATGTGTGCACTCAATGGATATTTATACAGTATGTCAAATGAGAGTTGCTACTTTTCCTACATACTTATCTATCCAGCAGGAAAGAACAACATGAGAGTTTTCTATCATGAAATGAAAAGCACACAAAAATTTGGGGGCTCCACGTATTTCAGAACTGTGTAATGTCACTGTATTTACCTCCAAGTACTCTGTGAAGTATCCCGTGTGAGGGCACTAACCTAGATAGTTTACATAAGACCGTAGAAATTCAATTCCAGAAATGAACCTTCGTATCTCTAGGAACAGCTGGAGAGGCTCAGGTCTACTCATCCTGCTCAGAATGGACACGAGGAATTTGGATTAGATGCAGATGGAGTGGGGATTTCGTTAATGACAGAAAGAGAGGCAAACATGTTGAGGCATAACTGCCTGAATACAAACACAAAATATCTGTGTACGTATTTCTGACTTTAAACTATGAACACCATAAATATGCTATCATGCAAGAGGCAAAGCATATGTAAATGTAACAATATCCCATTACCTCTCCAGCAAAGAAGAATTTTCATCACTCATTCATATCCCATTGAATCAGCACAAAGATTCACTGCTGGCTGTTAATTATCCTTTACAAAGACCTGGCTATTGTGTTCAATTTTAGTAAAGGCGCAGTTGTTATTGTAGTGTACACAGAGAGAATGGTACCTGAGGGAGCAGGGAGGAAAGAATAATGCTTGTGTAGAATTTTAACTAGGAGAGTTCTGTTGCACAGAAGGGATTCATAGGGTGGGGTTTTGATATGTGCTTCAGGAAATTAAGCTTTTTCAAGACAAAAAACCTTGCTGTGACTCTCTGAATATGTGATACCACTCAGTATTTGAAAGACATCTGCCACTTGAAAATAGCTTGCTGTTACTTAAAAGAATTTCTAAGACTACTTTGACTGAAGGGTAGACAGGAGGAACTGGTCTGTTTTTCTCTGAAGTCTCTGACCCTCCAGTCACATCAAGGGAGGTGTATGCAAGAGTTCACAAGGACCATTCATCTCCCTGGGGTTTTTAGGGGCACTTGGAGGCCACCAGCCAAAGGCAGCAATCCACTTCCTCCACACCAGCATGGTGGAGGAACTGGGACCTTACACAGAAGCTTTCCTGGCAGGACCCAGTGCAGTGTCACAGAAGGAGAGCGCCAGCTGGAACCGCGCTTCGGGCTGGGTGGGATGCTGGGGTCACCAGGGTTCATCAGAATTCGGGAAAAGAGGAGCTGGGAACAATGCTGAGTTATCCCAGGGAACCATGTACTTTCTGCACCGAATGGTTGCAAACACGGCAGTCACTCAGCGTTTTAGAGGGTTCAGGAAAGATCCACTGAAGGTGTTATTTTAGAGGATGAGTTCTTTCCCACGTGCCTTCCACTATCTGAATGTCAGGCAGGAGGAGGCAAAGCCTCGAGACACTTGGGTTGCTGAAGTCACTGCTGTTGGTATGAAGCAGGTGGGTGGCTCTAGGCTCACGTGGGAGAACTAGCCTCGCTCAGAGGCAGCACAGCAGCTGCAGTGAAGTCAGCCTCATTCCCTGTTTCTCATTTCTACTCGACGCCTCTCTTCTCCTTGGTTGTGCAGGGATAAATAGGGAGTTCACAGAGTGGCTGTTTGTTCCAAGTATGCAAGTTGAAGGGACGGGAGAAAGCATGTAACTTTTGGTGGAAACACTGAGAAAAATAAGAAAACAAACAAAGCTGACGGAAGATAATTAAAACTTCTATAAATACCAAGAATATCTAGGGATGCAGGGAACATAAAAGATACCAGGTCAGGAAAGTGAAGCAAGGACTTTGGGGTGGGATGTAAGAAACCACAAGACGTGATAGGCTGATCACCGTTGGTCGCTGAGACACTGGCCATGGCACAGCGCCTTTGAGGTGCCCGTCCCTGCCCCGCCGCTGGATATGACTCTGGTAGTCCTGCTGCCGCCTGCTTGACTAGACTCCAGCAGAACGGGACAGTTTCTTTTGCAGTCCCTAGTGGTTAATTCAGTATAGCAGCTAAGAAATCAGCACCAAAAGGCACAGGTCACTTAGGAGATACTTGGATCCTTGCCTTGCATTGCGAAGGAAAGACCTGCGTAGGCTACCCCCAGAATCCCGCACTTTGTGTGATTCTGGCAATGAAATAGATTGATTATATCTTCTGCTCATCTGTCAGCACTGTGTTCAGCATTAAATCCTGTCCACCTTGGAGCAGCTGCTTTTCTTTGCACTACCATAATGGGAAGATTAGTATTGGTTCATGCTCAGAAACTTCCTACTCAGAGCAGCTAGAAACAGTTCATTAATGAAGCGTGGTATGTTGTTTCCTTCGCTTCTTTTAAATTCTTTGAGACCAAGGTGGGAGATGCCCACTGCCATATGGCCAACAAGAGCTGCAGAGTGTATCTCCTATGATCAGACCTGATATTTAAACTTGATGTTTGCTGCTCAAATGATGTCTGTGAACAAGCAGGATTCCAACACATTTCTACTATTCACAGCTTGGGAAGTGTTGCAAGACAATTTTGTCTGTATGTCTCCTTGTTACCAGAATTTTTTTTTGCATTTCGGCATACCCCTGGGTTAGAAGGGAAGAGCTTAAACATTTTGGGGGTTTTAATAGTGTTAGTACAAACTGTGTAGTATTCTAACAGCTACTTGTAGAGTTCCTGTTTATTTAGGAGAGACTTGTATCACATCTGTATAATTTTTAATGTTTAATATTAAAACATCTTGAGAGGGTTTTCAAGATTTTTTTTTCCTCTATTGGTTTTTTGTGATGAGTGAGAAAATAGTTTTGATGCCCCTTCTGCCTCTGATTTTCTTGACCCCCAGCTGTTGTCCTGCAGCTGGAACAGATGCTCACTGTACCTCCCAGCTGGCAGCACGAGGGGAAAATAGCCCTCAGCAAAATTCTGTGGGAGACATGCTGTGCTCCATGTGGAAAGCTGGTGGATCAAAGATATAAACCAGGATTATGTGGGGTTTTCTTTCAGTTCCTGCAGGGGGTAAGACTTGCCTTAACTAGATTTACCTTCTAGGAATGCAAAGTCAGTGTGGAAGAATTCTGGGTCTTCTGGTTTCCTCAATGTTTGGACAGTTTTTATCAGCCTTATAATAAAAGGATACCAAAATTAATGTGCAAAATGTTGCAAGAGAAACTATCAGCTGGCCAGCATCTAAGGGATGTATTTGCAGTCATGTCCCAGAAGTTCAAGTTGTGATCAAGTTCAGGGGCTCAGGTGGAGCAACAAAGTGGGCAGACTGGAGTGCTGCGACCCGAGGAGTGGGGACAGTTTGCTTTCCCTCCTCCCCTTCATTCAGCCAAGCAGCCTGACCACCTGGTGCAGCCGCATTTCAGTGCCATTTTGCATCAGACACACACAACCCAAAGCATGGGCTTTTCTAGTACATCAGTTGCATCTTCTTATTCTGACTATCCTAATCTCTTTCTAAATGTGCTAATTCCAGTAAATGGCTGTCGTTTTCTTAAGGCTCGATTCACACCATGGTTAAACACTACACAACAAAGGAAGGGTCCATTTGCTTGTGTAGCCTTCAGTTTTGGCCTGAATACTCTTATATAGGGTTAGTCTTTATGCACAAGGTAAAGAAACACCAGTGCAGGTGTTGACTGAAAGTCTGAGATGAGCTGGGATCTCAGAATGTTCAAGAAAATGTGTATCAAAATCCAGAATACCTTATTAGAGTGGTATTTGTGATCTTGCTTTTCACACTTCATGTTGCAGCAGCAGGGGGAATTCGTTCAAGGTCGTGGTTTCCTGGTGGATGCTGTGCCTCAATGGGATTCAGGGCAGCACTGTCAGGAAGGAGCAAATGAGCTCAGCTTGGACGACCAGCTTTGAGGGGTTTGGGCCCACATAGCAAGGCCTGGATCAGCCCAAAACACCCATCAAGGATACACCTGAAGAGAGAGAAGTCTAAGCAGTGCTGGCACACAAGGTAGGTGACTGCAACTTTGGGTTGGTTGGTGCTACATAACAGAGATCATTTGGGACTTCAGCATGGAAGCAAATGTGTGTCAACTGCGCAGGTGATGGATGGAGTGAGTAATCTCACAAGATATGTGAGAAAAACACAGAGATGAGATCAGCCAGAGGGGAAGTAGACCAGAGGCTGGGTAAAGGTGAAAAAGAAACAAAGGGAGGGAGAGTTATTCCTTCTTTTTTAGCATCATAGAATTATTAGGTTGAAAAAGTTCTTTAAGATCATCAAGTCCAGCCATTGACCCAGCACTGCCAAGTACACCACTAAACCACGCCCCTAAGCACCACATCTATATGGCTTTTAAATCCCTCCAGGGATGGTGCCCCCACCACTTCTCTGGGCGGCCTATTTTGATGCTTGATAATCCTTTCAGTGAACAGATTTTTCCTAATGTCCAATCTAAACCTCCCCTGGTGCAACTTGAGGCTGCTTCCTCTTGTTCTGTTTCTTGTTACCTGGGAGAGGAGGCTGAGTCCCACTCAGCTACACTCTCCTTTCTGGTAGTGCAGAGTCACGAGGTCCCCTTTGAGCCTCCTTTTTTCCAGACTAAATACCCCCAGCTCCCTCGAGCTGCTCCTCATAGGACTTAGTCTCTAGACCCTTCAGCATCTTCGTTGCCTTTTTTTGGGCATGCTCCAGCACCTCAATGTCTTTCTTGTAGTGAGGGGCCCAAGACTGAACACAGATTTTGAGATTTGGCCTCACCAGTGTCAAGTACAAGGGGATGATCCCTGCCCTGGTCCTGCTGGGCACAGTGTTGGGGACTAAAACAACTACCCAGTATAAGCACTGAATCAAAAACATTTTCTTCTTCTTTGTGTGAAGGAATCTAAAATGTTTTTTAGAGCAAGAACTGCCCTTAAAATGCAAGTCTGCTTCCTGGGATGGAAAAAGGAAGCATATTCAGCAAGAAAGGGGTTAAAAATTAGGAGGAGGGACTTCATCCTTCTCTTACTCATCCTTTACCTTTTCCTAGAAACTACATTTCCTGATTAAAGGATATGTTTTGTAAACCATGCAAATTGGTATTTTTTTAATATCATGATTACACTTGAAATGTGAAAACACATGGCTCTTTCTGGGCTTCTCCGTGAGTGAGTGTGTGTGCCTAAGGCACGCGCTGCTGCCTTGCCCATGGCTTGCAGGGCTGGCATTGCAGGAGCAGCCAGAGAGCAACAGGGCAGAACAGCCAGGGGCCAGAGGAGCACTGGGTGCCTGGGACTGGAGCCCTGGTGGGAGAGGAGCTGGCAGTTTTCTATGTGGCAGAGACCAAATGTTGAGACACACCATTTTTGTAATGGCCAGATAAGGTGGCAGCAGGAGCAGCAACTGTGAAACAGCTGGTGCCTCTGGACAAGAGAATGTTACATCTTTGTTTTGATTACTTTTAATATATTCCTGTTATTAACAAGGATCCTGGTGAATGCCCCTTGCTAGATGCAGACAGGCTGCTGGAGCGAGGCGTGCCTGCGTGATGCATCACACAGCCGGCAGAGTGGGAATGCCTCGGCACCCCTGGGAGCCTGGGTGTATCTCACATGCCAACCAGGGCAAGCGGAGGGAAGGTCTGTATGGCCACCAGGTCAGCCTGTGGGGACATTTTGATTTAATCATGTCTCATATATGGCCAAGGGTATCATTGTATTTTTCAGCTTTGCTTTTTCCAACAGTTTTAGATACCTCATGTGGGGAAAGTAGTATCTTTTAAAGAATACATTCTATATTTGGTAGCGAGTGATTTGAGGCATGAATGTGTCTGAAGGAGAAAGGCTTTTCAAGCAGCATGCTGCTGGCTCAAAGGTTCCTCCACAAATTCTGCTGGGCTCTGCCTCTGAGTCGTGCTGCCCTCTCACCAGCCTGAGCCTTGAGGAATCAATTCGGGAACTGCTTGAGACTCTGCATGATATTCTTCAATGATCTCTTTCTACTCCGAAAGAAAAATACAGGGAAATGTCAGAGAGAATTAACAACTTAGATGGGCGGGTGGCAAGGCTTGAACACCATACAGAGATGATTGAGAGAGGGGCACTGTCCCACAAGGAAACAGCTACTAATATTGCACAGGTGGTAGGCTTGGAAAAATTAGTTTTGGGGTTTTATTAAGTACAGCACAACCTTAAATAAAAAGGTGGAAAACCAGATCTAATTTGTCTTCAGCCAGTATCTTGGCAGTAGAACTAACTGACAAAATATTGGGAATGGCCTCTTATTAACATCCAGGCTGAAAATCTCAAGTTGGCTCTAATGCCATGGGGCTGCACAGAGACGCTTCTTACACACAAGCATGTGCAAAGTGGTCCAAAGCAGAGAGCGTGGGCCAGGCAGCAGCAGGATCTGTGGGGGCTTCACAGGATTTCAGGATCAGGCTTTGAGGCACTCAAGAGGACACCGAGATGCTGCTGAATTCAGAGCCTCTCTCACCACTAATGCCTCAAGTTGTTCTCCTTCTGCATAACTACAGGTGCATGGTACAGGCAGAACCTGGGCTGGTTGTGCTTGGGAGCTGTGTCTGCAGCTGGTCTGCTGCATCCAGGAGTGCCAAGCGATGCTGTATGGCAGCACTTTGCAAATAGTGAAGGTATGTGGAACATCGACAAGAGGAAGGGAAAATGTTTTCCAAAGAACAGAATGGAGCACCATTAGATTCTTAATCAGAAGAGAGGACGAGGAAGAATGTTGATCCATTCTTCTTTGAGATAGAAAGATGGTGAAATGGAGGATGGACCGGGATTTAAAAAAATGGGAATTTATTTCTTGGTTCTGCCATGAGACTTCACATGTAACCTCTGGCAAGGCTCTTGATGCTCTTGCACATCTCACTTGTGTCTATGAAATAGGGATAATCTATTCCATGATCAAAAAAGATTTTGTGAGGACAACATCCTCAATGGTTTGAGTCCTCAAGTGGGGAGGTAGAGCAGTATCAGCGGGAGTTCTCTGATTTCCTTCTATTATGGCAACCACTGAGTTAGATAAGAAACAAGCCAGAATTTCAAACAGTTTTGGAGTTGAACAGTGTTGGTATCCAACAAAGAGCAAGTGTTTTTTATTGAGAGATAACGATATTTTGTTTCTCACAGTGTAAACACAAAAATATTTGTCTTTGCAGATTAGCTGCAGCAATGAAAATACTTCGCACAGTCACTAGTTGGGAGTTCTCAGACTTGGTTAGTACATCCTAAATGGTCTGGTACAGGGTGGAATGGGGAGTCAAATTAAACACAAGATACTGGGCAGGGTGAGGTTTTTTCACTTAGGATACAGCCCATTCTGTTCTCTGTGAAGTCTCTGCTTATAACCTTCATACTGATGACCACACAGCAAATGTGGACAAACCAGTGAGGAAATGGGAGAAAGGACCATCAGCTCACTGACATGTTTGTTGCCACTCATTTTTGATGAGAGAGTGGCTGCCTCTCTGCCCCCATGGGAAACCCTTAACGTACTTTAATTCATATTTATTTCTATTTGATAAAAGTGGTATCTAACTCACAGAAGCAAAAATTTGAGGTCCTTTATTCTGACTTTGACCAATGTGTTTCTTCTCACCCTGGAAAGCCTGGGGGCAAAGTTTCACAGATAATTTGTAAACCCCTAAAACTGTTGTGGGTTTTTGGTTTTGTTCTGTTTTTTTTTTCCTGTGGCCTTTAGAAACCTGCTCCCCAGCCTGCCTCCTCCATTGCCTGAAAATCATGGGAATAAGGAAATGTTTGCTGACTTCCAAATGTGAATTACAACAGAACTGTGAGGGTCTGTGTCCCAGAATCTCAGAAATCAAGGGTGTGTTTAGCTTTGAGTTTCTGCAGAGTCCTACTGCTCTAGGGCCTTGACTCTTGACAGTAAATAAGAAAAAAGCAGCTCTCTCCCCCTGGACTAGAAATAACTTACAGATTTAATTGACTTGTTTTATTACAGATGTTTATGTTGAATTGTCCTACTATAGAAATGGTATAATTCATCCAGGAAATAAAACGGCTCCAATGACGAACTTGAGCGTCACATAAAAAAATCAGTGAGGACTGCCAACTTTGCAAGGTTTTGTAACACTGTTCCCTTAGACTGTTAAAATCAGAGTCAACTTGTTAAATATTTACTTGTTTAACAAACGTGCTTAACTTCCTCCCTATATCCTTAAGTAATGGATGACAAAGCACAGAAAGAAGGCTACTCACCTAGTTTATTTTAGATCAGAAAAAACAGGGACTGGCAGGTATAACCTACCAAATAGAATGGGTATTCATACTCCCATAAAATTGCAAAATGTAGCTAGTTTAAACGACTGTAAGAGTTTGGAGTAGTTAAGAGTTTAGAAGACTTTATTGCTCCAAGCCTTGGAGATTCTTACTGCCTTGCTAGGTCATTACTAATCTCTTAGCAACAAAAGCTTAAAAAAAAGTTCATAAAAAAATCTCAGGATAAGATCACAAACATGTAGCAGCAAGAATAGCTATGCTACACACTTACCTTTGTCACCCTGTGACAAGAATGGGCACCTCTGTTTTTCTGGATTTAATCTTTTTGGGAAGAAGAGGGGAATAGTAGGATTTGGCTGCTGAATCCTTTAATTATCTTTCCTTCGTGTGGGGTATGAAGGACAGTGAATCAGAGCACTGCTAGATATGGCCACAGGCATCCAAGGCAGCCTAGGTGCATTGATTGCTCCAGCATTTACAAGCGAGACTGCGGAGCTTGAGAAACAAGTTTCCTTGTTACACAATAGGAAGAATAAAAAGTTCCTGGATTGTATCTTTAGCGATGTAAGCTGAGTTACTGTGACTAGAACGTAAAACGTCAGGCAGTCATCCAGAGGGGACTGTGAATGTTGGAGTGCCAGAGCTTGTCCCTGGACGTGTTACTGACAGGTGATGAACACACAACCCTGGGGTGAGGTAAACAAACACTGTCAAACACTCCCAAGCTATGAAGAGGGAGAAATGTGACTGAGACAAGCACTATAGTGGATAAGGGGTTTCTTGAAGATTGTGTGTCCATTGACACACAGTGCAGCACTGGGCTTGGACCTCTCTCAGTTTCCCTTTAGGATTTAGGTGCCAGAGAGGTGTGACACTGGCAGGAGTGTCTCTTGCAGACCAGCAGAGCTGGGGGCCCTACACTGCACTGACAAGGGTGAGCAATGCCAAGAACCCTGACTCAACTTCCTTCAGCTCTGTCTTCTGCATGGATGCCACACCTGTATTACAGAGAAAGCAGGAACATTTAGAGGCCCAAGATGCGTGCCCCTCACCAAACTTTTAAGAATGGTTACAGCCATGGACATCAGTGATGTGACAGATCAGAAAGCATGATGAGAGGCTTTTTAACAGCACTGGTTCCTGCTACCTTAAGATAAAACTCCAAGCTGCCAGGGCATGAAGTTTATCTCTAATCTGCCATAAACCAGAAGGTGCTGCTTTCTCTTTGTCTAGTGTGCTGCACATGTAGATTTTTGCGAGGGCATCCCACGGGCTCTTCAAGAGCAAAATCTGGTCCTTCGTTTCACATTGGGTTTCAGCTCATCAGGTTTGAGAAATCTGGGTTAAAAAACCCCCTTTTTTTCCCCCAAAGTCAAAGGGCAAAAAATAGAATATGTCATCATCAAAGCTGGATAGCGATGGATTAGAAATCCAGCACAGACCAGTAATCCCGTGAGCTGCAGATCTGATGGGGCTTGGTTTCCCTTTGGCAAATCTTGTTTGGATTCTCCTAGGTCTATATAGCTGGAAGCTCTGACTGCAGCTTTTCCTGTGGGTGGGTATTCATAACATCTTTCATCTTCGCAGCTTTCTTGGTGTTTAATAAGGGTTTAACTCAAACTTCAGTGGGTCTCCTTACACTTAGCAGCTTGTTCTTATGAAATGTATAGGAATGTAGCATTTTCAGCCTTTTATTGCTCTGTCAGATGTGGTTAAAATTGGCTACTGTTTGTTCTTGTTCCCTCTCTCTCACACAACATGCAAGTATGTACCTGCACGTATGCGTGCACACATGCGCGCACACACACAGATTTATTATACATGTGAAGAGATAACGATCTCAACCCCCTTTTAATTTCTGTAGGAATCCAGGGTAAGAAAAAAAGTATTGCAATGCTACTTCTTTGGGAGAGGAAAAGGGGAATGATTTGGTTTTTTTTAATGCAGCAGACAGAATATTCAACTACCACTTTGCTTAAACATAACCTGTGTTGCTAAAAATCCGGCACTACTATTAAAAAGTAAAAGATGCAGTGGGCTCTGTGTCCTGGAACTGCAGAGTCGTGCCTGTGTGCGGCACGCATGCTTTGCCTCCAGCGCCAGAGTGGTCCTGCTGAGACTGGAGGAATGCACAGGGAATGGAGGCTTGCCGCGACATCCCGTCTCCATTAAGTCTTTTGGAGCTCTGCCACAGAAAAGAAGGAATTTTATCCTTCATTTGTAAGTAATTAAGATGATAGCAGAGTTTGAATTTTCCAACTTTGTGAAAACAAACTAATAGCAATGATCCACTTCAATAACTCACTTATTAATTGACACAAGAGAGAGAAACAATACATTAAAAAATAATTAACTTTCGTTAATTAATTTTTAGGAATAGGAAGGACACCTGCAGCACGTGCAGATGTTTGCAAGTGTCATTAGACTGGGAAGGTTGTGCAGTAATTTGGAAATTGAAAAGGACCAGGAATGATCTGCAGCATCATTTGAGTAGTGTAAAGTATGTGATTGCTAGTGAGCTGCAATAAAGGTGATGAAGATGTGCATTTTTTAAGGATGTTTATAGAAGCCAGAGGTTAATTAGCAGCTAAAAAGCATCCACTGGTGTTTTATGTCAGCACCATGAGTTTGTTAATTATCATTTTCAGCCTCAAATGTGCATCTTTCAGACTTAAGCTGAAACAGATTGAGAATTCTTTAACTGAGGCACTTCTTAGATAAATTTTAATTACTAACTTTCCCCCCCTCCCCCTAGAACAGTTTTCTTCTATGACCAGAACTGGAATTTCGTATCTCACTTGGCTTTCTCTTCCTTGGTATTCGTGATGCAGTTCAAGTATTACCCGTGGTAATGCAGGAAGGTAAGAGGTAAGGGGAATGCATCTGTTACCAGGGTCTTGTCCAAATTTTAAATTTTGACTTTACAGAAATGTAGACACAGAAAAATGTGAAACAAACCCTAGGACTTTCCACCTTCTCTTTCAAAGTTAATGAGTAGAAAGGCACAAACTTAATTTGTTCTGTGTCTCTTAATGTTTTTGTCTACTTTAATAAAGTGAAGCTGCTAGAAAAGACCACATTAGTTTTATATGTCACTGCCAACATGCCAGAACTCTTCAAAAATGGGTTCCTCACAGGGAGAATGAACCAGGCACCTTGGGGGCATTTAAGCCCCCAAGTCAAAATGACATGGGCTGTGTGTAATCCCCTAGCACCAATTAAAACAAAATGCTGAGAACTCCCGTGAGGTCAGGTTGTTCTTTGCCATCAGCCGCCTCTCAGGGAAGGTTGTCATGTCATTCCATCTCCTGTCCAGCCCTGTTCCGTAGGCTGCTACTCACAACTTCTTTTTCAAAGACCCTGGCAGGGATTTTTTTTTTCCCCCCTAAGAAACAGAAAACCTTCCTCACCTGAAGATATGTAAGAATTCAGAACTGTCATATAGGTTTCCAAATGACCTTACATGGACATTCATCTGATCTCTCACCTTCCAGACCACACTGTGGCCTTCTGGCTGCTGGAACTGAGACCTGCCTGAGAAAGCAGGGGATGTGGTTTGGACTACAGCCCCAGACTTCCTTCTCCTAGAGGGAGCCACGGAGTCCTGCTTGCTTTTGTTTCGGGAATGGGAATTCAGACTGAGATTCATAAAAGTAAGTCACTTCAGAAGTATTTCCTTTCAGGATTTGTAACTCCTGCTATTATATTTTCAATTTTTCAGCAAACATATGTGCATGCATATAATTTGCTAGTCTCTTTCATTTCACTGGCCTACTTTTCTATCAGTACTATTAAAAACAAAATGCCAAATTGTGAGAGAGAATTACACAAGACATTTTCTTCCTATTCAGATGACTTTATCTATGTATCTTTTTATTTACTTCCATTCCAATTTTGTGATGGGTTATGGAGGAAGATCCTTAGATGCTGTATTACTGATTCTGCAAGTCCTGGTTATGTGGACTCTTCCTCTGAACAATTTTTCTATCCTTACCTAAAGGATCTACAATTTTTTCCCCAATTATTTCTATAATTAGATTTTATCTGTTGTGATGACCCTGAAGGGTAGGAATTAAGCATAAACAAACAGGATAATGATGGGCCCCAAAGGCAGTAACTTTTAGGAAGCTTGAAAAAAAAGACACGTATTTCTCATTTAAGAGAGCTGAAATGAAAGAATGATTAACCTGCTAAATGGCAAGCTTTCAGCTATGTACTGATCTGCTTTTTCCTGCTGCCTCTTCCCAAATGGGAGGGAGATTAGATGACTTTCTTACGAAGACGAAACAAAGAAATACTGTTAATGAAAAAAATTCTTACTTAGATGGACTATGCTGCCAGTTGAATAAAAACCACACATATTTTACAAGGAAGATTTAACTAATGTACTCTTTATTTATTTCTTTACACAACTAAAACCAAGATAATGAAATTAATGGGAAAAAAAACCTCTTGTGCAATTACACCAAACTTTGCTCCCTATTGTCATGACATAGTTTAACACAAGAAAGAAAAAACAGCAGCAGTTTGCTTTAATGTTATTAAGAACAGAACCTGTTTACCAGTCAAATATTAGATGTCTCCACAGAATGTGAAAATTTGCAAAATACACAAAAATGTATCACCTGGGGAGAGTTACAGCTGTAAAAAACAAAGAATAATTTCTGACTAAAAAGGAACATGACTTATTTTGTCTCAATTACACAAAAAAATTCATAAATACAATGACTACGTTGAAAACAATGTTTCAGAGGTCTGTCCTCACATACTGGTGCATGTAGAGCTTGGACAGACTTTCTGATGGCCCCATTCCTTGAAGACCAGTCATCTGAGTTGGTGAAGTGTCACAGCCTTTAGATTTGTGCACAGACTGGGTTGTTAGGCTACTTATTCACAGGTTCTTCCTGCTACCAGGCAGCATGTTTCAGACCTCCAGTGCAGTGCACGAAGAGCCTGGAGCTGGCATGTTCCTGCCGTGGCTGCTGTGCTGCCCATGAGTTTGCTAGGCCTGCCTTTATCCCATCAACAGCTTCTATTGGATGTGAGCAGACCAGTAGAAACAAATGTCTCCCCTGCTAACAGCTGGATCCAGGGAGCACAGATTTCTCTTTGACCTTTCTTTATCGGAGTTGTTCAAAGCAGATACCTGTATTTTTAGAATTGCTTCCCCCTTTAAAACAGAAAAAATGCTCTCTTAAAATCATATTTCACTAGGTATTGTTTGTCCTCCATACGGTTACACTTGGACACCACCACACTTACGCAGCAGACTGTACAAATGCCTCGGTATTTCACATGTTCTCAGGTACCATTTGTGTTCCTCTAAGGCCTGGAATCCTGGGCTACTGACAAGACACTTCACACAAAACATAGCCAAAAGCAAACCCCTGTGTTGTCCAGCAAGCCTGACACCCTGAATGAATCTACTTGCAGCTGCTGAAGGGAATCCTATGTCTCCTCATCTACTCCCACCCATGGAGCTCTGTTGTTCACTGTGTCTAGTTTGACTCAATATAGCTTGCAATATGGGAAGCAGTATTTTTGCAGGATTTATTTTCTTATGGCGATGTCCATGAGCTATTAGGTTGGTTCAGCTTCTGGGTAGACCACATCTACTGCTACAGCCTGCTCCCCCCGCTGCAAAATTTGTGTTCTTGTAGCCACTCCCGTCAGAACAGGGAGGTGCTTTCAGGAGAATGATGACACAACGCTAACCAACACTTTTCTCTGACCACCGCTGATTTTATACCAGGCAAGGGCTCATTTCTCTATTTGATGGACTCAAGTCATGCAACTATCTCAACTACTATGTGCTGACTCACGAAACCTCGCAGGTCAACTTCCTGTCAGTCCTGCCTGTGGCCCTATGGAAAGATGACCCAATATTTTTACGCAAATGGACCCATACGGATGTAGAAATTAAGAGTGCAGTATCTAGGACTGGTAGCCACACTCTTGTTCTTGTCTGGTAAGATTTAAACAAATTGCAAAGGAAGGCTGAAATTCAGAATGAAGTTGAATTCTACGAAGTTTAAGAGGTCTGATTCAAAATCGTGTAATTATCCTGGGGTTTGTAGTACCATATAAGTGTTCAGCACTTAGAAAACATATGGCTTTCCAGATTCTACTGAAATTTTAATTTTAAACAGATTACTAAAACAGAAGAAGGTACCTCAAATTCAAAAAGATACCTCTCCCGAATGGTTAGGTTTTTTGGTGTTCTAGTTATTTTCTGAGGTATGAGATTTACAGATAATCCTGCTAGTTGTCCCTCCAGTAAAGGACACGTTTTAAGGCAGATTGTTGAATGGAATCCCTACTGATTCATCAATGGCATTTCAGACCCAGCCTTTCAAACTAAAGTGACCTGAGCCTGAGTTTTCCTGGTGCTACATTCTGTCACAGCAGAATGCATTCCTGTTTGTCTTGTCCAGTTGCATTCTAGGCTTCAGCATGGCAAAACCACCACTCTGCAGAGGAATGGAGTACCACAACTGTGAAAACTGAATGGGACCACATACCAACAATCCTTCAATAATGCATTCCTTTAAAAAAATGCAGGGTTACCAACAGAAGGGACCACTAAGGACAGAAATAACATGTCATAGCTCAGAAGTTTCAAAGGACTATAGAGACAGAAAAGCTACTTCCAAGTACAGAAGACACTGTGCGGGATGGAAGTTGTGCTAGACAGTGCACTTCCTTCTGAATTTGTACTGAGTGACACACAGACTGAGCTCCAAGACTTAAACCAATGAGATATATCGTACAGTGGACAAATACAGCATTGAGCTTACAACTGAAACACAGGGTAGGTATTAAGTTTTAGAGGTTTTTCCAAGTTGCATCTTATTTCATCTGTCAAAACCTTCTCTCAAGTTTCATTGGAAGCTGGTAGACATTGTTTCCTCTCCCACATTAGACTGCTACTTACCCCAAAGGCTGCATCTCAGTTCTGAAACTGCTGCATTTTGGTATCTGGTAGAGGTATTCTTATTATTTATAGAGCAGTATTACTTTCTCTGTACCTACACAACATTTCTCTTTTCTCTTACAATACACCATTTTCAGCAAACTGATAGAGAATTAATTCATCCCAGGACCTGCAGTTAACCAGGAACAGCCTAGAAGCAGGAGGCAAGGGCTTAAAGAGGCAAGGCTCTGTAAGAGTAAACTGGTCATGGTTAGTTTATTCAGATCACATATGGACACAGTACACCTGGTGGGCAATCTCAAGAAAGAGAGAACAACGGCTCCTCCAATTGGGCATGGAACTCAGTCTCTGGGGGTACTGTCACAGTGCTACCTCCACAGGAAGACTGGCACCTATGGCAACTTAGGTGGTCCAGTTCCGATACAGTATCTCCCTCATGTATCCCGGATTTTTCTAATGAGTGTCTTAATGCTAGCATACTGATAAGCAGAAAACCCTATAAATAATGTCTTTTCTCATTTTCTTTTAATTTTTTTTTTCTTCTCATGTGTTCTTAATCTCCACTGGGAAGTGGTAAATAGACACATGTGATTTCTATTACCAGCCAGTTTCCTCTTTACACCTCTTTCTCATAACAGCATATCTTTTTTCACAACTTTCTTGTAATTTATCTTGATTTTTTTTGTCTATTTTTTAAATAGTCTATTAATATTCTGGTTTAGTTCTTTATCCGAATTTAATAATACCATAACAGCGTTCCCCTTAATTTTATATACTTGACTAGAAAAAGACGGTCCTCCACTAGTGTTAGGCCTAATTACATCTGAGTTTTATTGCACTGAAAAACTTTTACATATAAACTCAATCCCATTACTGGTGTTTCAAATCCTTCTGTCTAAAAGCACTGCAGTTATGTCCCAAGCCTGCAATCAGATCCATGTAGGTAAACTACTCTATTGACAGCATCCCACTTAAGTCAGACAGCTCTCAACATGCACCCAGCTGTAGAAGAAAGAACAACTTTCGTATTTAGACTAAGTCCTAGACAACGCAATCTTCCTAAAGCAAAATGCCATTGACAGTATTTGGCAATATCCTGCTAAATAGCAGTTTACCATCATTTTCCCCTTCACAGCATATGAACAGGAAGTATTTCTCTTACACATCAGTGTTTAAATGAACACCTCAGTTACAGAAAGTCTAAAGTAATCAGTAATAGTTCTGCTTCCAGGATGACAGACTCTCATGTGTTTCACTAGCAACTTCTGATATTGCCAATCAAACTGCAAGTTCTGCACTAGTTGTAGAACTCTTTTTAAAATACTGCAATATTCAGGTAATTTTGCGTTTTCATTTTTTTCTGAAATGTCCTTTTGTATGTATACTGATGCATTTTTAAATGTTGTGCATATTAGCTTTCACTGGCTAAAAACTTTTTCTGACACTGTTTAAAAAACCCCTGGCTTCAGTTCCTAGTTACAAATTTTGCTTCTTATTAAAATAAAAAATGCGAATTGCAAAAACCCCTTCTTCTTTATGGCTGTGTTATCTATCTTACCAACAAGTGATTCTAAAGTAGAATTACAAGTGACTATGTAAATAAATACAGACATTTTACAAACAGAAGTATTTGGTTGGAGTTTTTTTAACTACCTTGGAAAAAATAAATTGTGACAAAAAGCTTTGGGATTAATTTACAACATACTATTAAGTCACCTGAAGGTACTCTCAACATACCAGCAAAAGTAAATTGGTTAGAAATAAGACTAAACATCACAGAGTAAGAACAATCTTCTTCCATCATAACTTCCTGATATTAAATTCACATTTTCTGAGTGCGTTTTTTCCTGTTCTGCAATAGTGTCTAAGCTAAGCTTGGGCAGTTACTGCAAGGTCATAGTGCGGGGACTGATTAAAAAGCACTGTTTATTCTCTGCTCAGAGAGGCTGTTGAAAATCCTGACCACACTGCTGGGTTTCCTAGTTACTAACTTTGCCATGAGTTTATCTCCGTAGCCTGGGACTCCACATACTCAGCCCAACTGTGGGACATATATGAGACTGTGCTCCCTGTATCTCCTAGGTAATCCCCAATTCTAATTACTTTAAAGATTGTAACAGGAAAGTAGGTTTGAGGTTTTTTGGCCTCATTCAGACTCCTTGGAACACCACACCAAGGGTGGCCACAAAATATTCATTCTTCGGGAGAATTTCTAAGCTAAGGGTCAAAATCAGTGCCTCAACCTACACACTCTCCTATGACCTTGCACATGCACTCATATGGGACGGAAGGCCAAGCCCAAATTGTTCCCCTTTACAGGAACCCTTCAGCAAACTACATGGTGTAACAGAGAAACAGGCCCCACTAATAATCATTCCTGTATCATCATATACTTATGTAACGTTTTAAACATATTTCCTGCCTTAGTTTAACAATCCGAGAGCTCCCAGTTTCCTTTGTGTTGCATAACACGAGACACAGACCAGCAAACTGACGTTGAGGGGAATCTTATTAATTCTCTTTAACATGATCAAAATAAAGCCTGCTAGCACAAATGCTCGATCCGTGCCAAGGCCCGGCTGCCCAGCTCAGGGCAGGTACTCCCGCTGGGAAGACGTGTCGCGTGGAAATCTAACTCGCGGCCTTATCCTGGACGCGTTTTGTTCTGCATTAGAGACAGCGGAGGTTTTGGGTTCCCCCGCCCGGGTCAGGCAGGTGCGAGCCCGCCACAGCGCTTATGCAACGGCGGCGCGGCGGGGTCGCCCCGCTCAGGCGGGCGCTGCCCCCGGCGCTGCCCCGGCCGCCCCGTCCCGCAGGGGGGCGGCCAGCGGCAGTCTCCGGGCACGGCCCGCCCGGGCGGACCGGCTCCCCTGGGGACCGCGCGCCGACATCTTAGCGCCACAGGGACAAAGCGCGGCGGCGCTGTCTGTCGGCCGGAGCCGCGGCTGTC
>VXBT01002520.1:13013-66585 GCA_013400235.1 Oriolus oriolus | reverse complement strand
ACCTGCAGCAAGATCGGCCCGCCGTCGCCGGAGGAGGATGAGGCCGCCGCCGCCGCCGCTGCCTCTCACTCTGCCGGAGCGGTGAGTGCCCGCCCCGCCGCTCTCGCACGGCCTGCCGGGGGGAGAGACAGCACAGCCAGCCCGCCCGCCCGGGGGGAGGGACGGGACACACGGCACTGCCCGCCCGGGGGGAGGGACGATAGCAGGGCCGACCTGCCAGGAGAGGGGTCCCCGGGCTCCCCTGCCTCTCCAGGAGGAGCCGGGCTCCCGGGAGGAGGAGGGAGCCAAGCTCCCCCCTCCCCCGCCATTGGGAGCGGCGCCTTCATTTACTTTCAAAAACGGGGGGAGGCGGGAAGCCTCCCTCCCCCGACCGTGGCACCGGAACGGCTCGCTCGGCACCCGGCGAGGCTGGGAGGCATCTCACCTCCACCTGAGCGCGCCCCCGGTATCCTCGCCAGGCTGGCTGCCTGGAACCGCGCAGCCAGCCAGGAACACAAAATGAAGGCTGGTGGTGGGGAAGGATGTAGTGAAGTAAAATGGCTGTTTAGAAGCGAACGCGGTGGTGGAAAGCTGCTTCCTGTATCGACGCTGTTTTTCTAGAGAGAGTTATCATGCGGTTCCTCGTAGCATTTTCTGTCCTTATCTCTCATGCGCCGTCGCCTCTGAAAGGAGCCTTGATGACCTTGGGACCTTGTGTGATGAGATGGATCTTTCAGACTAGAAATGTATTCTTGCTGAAGCTAGTTTAACAATTCCCTTAACAAAAGCCTGATGAAAACTCATGTTCCTTAATTGGTCTAGCTAAATCTCGTGTTGACATATGCTCATAAAATTCAAAGAGATTATGCATTTCTAAATAACTGATACCTAAAAATATTGGTATATTAAAAGAGCGTTCCAAAATATCTTCTAAAATGACATGACGTAATTTTTTGGCTTTAGCCCTTGGAAAATTACACATATTGCCTCTAATTTTTTTTTTTTACAAAAACATCTTTAAAATTAGCAAAAAAAAAAAGAGACTTTTTCTTCTTTTACAGCAAGTCTTGTTTTTTAAACTTGCTGTACAACAGCCTTGTGTGGTTTTAGGATTCTGGGAATAGGAAGAAAAACTGCAAAGCATTGTACTGGTGGATGAAGTGGCTTTGGCAAGCTTTTAGCAAATGTCAAAAGTGTTAGTGATAGAAGTTCCTAAATATGTGCTAAACTTCAAAATATTTTTCATCTGTACATTACAGCTTACTTTACATGAAGGGAAGCTGAAGCAAAATAGCTGTCTGAGGTCATACAGCAGGTTGTAGACTAATTAATGACAGAGCTTGAAAATATATTAAGATTCTGACCCCTTTCAAGCATCCTTTCTGCCAAGCCTATTTATTTGCTCAAGCAGTATGTTTTTAAATATCTTTCTAGATGTTGCAAAGTGCCTGATACATCTAAGATTTGTTTCATAATACTGGATGCATACACAGCTGAAAAGCATAAACATACGGAAAAACATAAATTATGTTTAAATGATTGCTTCCTTTCCTATATCCACCTCTAAGGCTGTTCTCATTGTGCAGCTGGAATTTTGCATCTTGGGGGTGGATTGATTGATTAGGATGAGCAGTAGGTCTGACAGGATACTGGAATGCTGGTGCGGGACAAATGGTTCCCAGCAGTTCAAAGTGGGCAAAGCAGTTTTGCTGTGGTACTTCTTTACTCCTGTTAAATTAATATGTTGTTGTGTTTATGTATAAGAAGCTTTTCAGGGAAAAGCAAATGCAATTCAAGAGAAGCCAAAATCTTAGTTAAAACTAAATGAATATAAGCTCGCTCACTACTTTCCATACATGCAGATAGGCCCTTCCTACATATCTTCTGTGAGTTAGGTTATAGCATTCTGGTAATTTTTACACTCCTACAACATAACTCTCGAATGATTCAGAATATTTTGGGTGGAAACTAAATATAAATTGAAGGAGATACCTAACAGTAGCTGAACTAGACACTGGAGTTAATTAAGATGACCTTAATAAAGAGAGGGGAGGGACTAAAGGCCCTGAAATACGTTCCTTGTGAAAAACAGAAGAACAAGAGGTTTAATGCAATGAAGATTCTTTTTTTTTTTCCTGGTCGCTTGTGTTTGTCTTATCGGAGGGAGGAAGAAGCTAAAAAGGCTTAAATTGTAGGTACCTCATAAGTCATATGGAAAATGAAGTCTATATGCACAGACAGACATAATTGTCTTCCTGCAGTTTGTGATGCTTATTCCTTTCCCAGGAGTATGGATCAGTCAGTTTGATACGTGTGCATGGGTGATGACGCCTAATGGGGCAGTGGGAAGGCAGCTCTTTCCCACTGTTTCTATACCTGGACTGCAGTTCTGACTGCTGAACGTCTGGAAGAACTCTCAGTCCATACAAATGGATAGCAGAAGTCAAACTAGGTATTTCCTCTTTAAAGTGCTTAAAGAGCCTTAAAGGGATAAGCGTAAAGGGATAGCGATGCTGTTGTTTTGGGGTTGTTTTGTTACTGTTTTACTGACATTTGCTTGGTAGAAACTGGCAGGGCTGGAGCCAGCATGCTGGGCTAGCATACTGCTTTCCTGGCTGAAATGGTATACTGCAGCTGCTCCCCAAGAGACCAGCAGCATGATTTAAAAGCAACAGCAAAACTCCCATAGGAATGCAGGGAATATTGCGTGTCTGAGATTTGGGGAAGAGCTGGAGCAAATGTGATTGTGTTTGTAACGATCTAGTTGGCCCTGCTTTGAGCCCAGGGGTTGGACCAGGTGACCTTCAGGGGTCCTTTCCAGCTGAAATTATCCTATGATTCTGTATCGGTATCTGAGTCCAGGCCTGCTGTTTGAATGGACATTGCTGTTACGCCACTGAAAGAATCAGTGGGGAAGTAAAAAGACTAATGAAAATGGCAGCTGCTTGTAATAAAAAGCAAATGACGAAGACAATTGGCAGAACTAAACTCAACCCTCTTTTCCTTTCCATCCTGTCAGTGACCTGGCAGGCTGTCTCTAGACCACAAGGTTTTCAGCTTGGCCCAGGATTCTGGTTAGAACTGTGTTTACTTTTGGATCAGAGGCACTAGCAGGCATTACTGCTGATCCTGTCTTTGTGCATTGATGAAGATTGCAGTCTTTCAGCTTTGACACCATGATTTACTCTGCCTAATGATCAGCCAACACCAGTGTGTTGCCTCATGGTGTTTGATATTAATGTAGATGGCCTTGAGCTTGTGGGTTGCTTGTCTGAGAATCTTTTCCTTGGTTGCCATACTGCTGCATCCATGGTTGGTTCAAACACTTGCCATGGGAACTTTGCCTTGAATATTGCTGCCTGCTGGTTTGTGTGAGAGCCTTGCTGGGATGGTGTATGCTACTGCCTGACCTAGAATGGCAGCTCATGTTTTGGCCTCTCAAGATGTCTTTCTCTCTCTTGGGAGTTTAAAATCTGAGAAGTTTTAGTTGGGTCTTGCTTTTTCACTATTTATCTTTGACTAATAATTCTACTTCAAACTTTCATGTTAAGGATTCTTTTTCATTTAGTTATAAATACTCTAATTTCATTCCAGTTTAAACACCTGCAAAGATTTTAACATTAGGTGAAAATGAGAAGCAAAGCAGAAGCTTTGTAAAGCTGCGCATAAGGGAAGAAACAAAAGAGCAAACAGATTTAGGTCAAACAGAGCCTTGATGGTCAGCTGTATGGTTGTAACATGATCAGATGATTGTTTAAGAAGCTGCAAAGCTGAGATGATAACCAGTTGTTTGTGTTCTCTTACTTCATTGTAATGCAAAGCTAAAGGCTGTCTTGGAACTGTCATGCTCCCAAGGGCCATTCTTACGGTTGTGCTGGGTGGGACTGGATAGGTGAGGATACAGTGCAAGACTGATGGGAGGTTGCGTGGGAGGTCTGGAAGGCGGGTAAACTGGGAAGAGTGGCAGGCTGGCTGAGAATGCTGTTGGCTCTGACAGCCGCCAAAGAACGGGAGCTGTCAGAGATGACTGCCCCAGTTGAGGTGTGTAGTTGCATCTTGTGTGATGTGGGCTGCACTGATTCGCTAGTCTTAAAAAAAAAAAGGAGAAAAAGGCTGGGAGGAATGATTTATTTGTGTTGTTGCTTACCAACAAGATGTGGAAAACATTTGGACAGGTTAATAATTAGCATATGTGGGGAAGATGAGTATCATTTCTCTGCTGTAGGCACAGCATTTCTTTGTATCTTTTACAAGTAAAGGTTGGAGTGTTTTAAGACTACTTTGGCATATCTTGAGCTTTAGAATTGAGTATCTGTGCTTCACAGAACTTAATGCAAGTCTGGAATTCTAGTAGGTTTATGCCTCAAAAGATTAACCATCTGAGCTGCATCTAGTTTAAATTCAGTTTAGGAGGAAATAGGAATAGTGCTCACAGCATGGAGAAAGAGGAAGGCATTCTAAATTTCATGTTTTCCACTAGGCAAAAGCATGCATGAATGCCATGTGTCAGAGTTAACCGTACTACTTGGTATTCTGGCCTATATGATTATTTTGGGGAAGTTCAAAATTGATCTGACATCCATTTTCGCTTTTGTGGGTGATAGGATAGCTTCCTGATGCTGTGCTTCTGAATGTGAACAGATGCACCAGAATGTGTTCAGCCACTGTAGAAAAGTCTGCCTGGAATTGTCTTGCTTCTCTCTGTTCTATACTTCTGCGAAACAAAGAAGTTTCAGTAGAATGTGATGTCTAACAGTATATTTGCCCTGCTGCTGTCCAGAAGCTTGCCTTTTAAAATGTTCCTTGGTTTTTGTATTTCAATTACTGTCTTTCTAGTGCTGGATCAGAACCAAGTGTAGAAGTTCTTTTAGAAGAAGGTGCTTTAGGGATGTTCTTAAAAAGTTTTGTTTCATTTCTCTTTATAGTATTGGAAAAAGTAAGAAAATGCATGGTTTAAAACATGTCCGCATTTAAAAATAGCATAGACAAAAAAGTTCTCTAATATTAAACATTAGTAAGAAGTCTTAGATTTCATAGAAAGTTGAGGCTGGTAAGGATGTCTGGAGAACGTCTGGTCTACCCCTCCTTGCTCAAAATAGTGAGAGCAAGTTGTTCAGGGCTGTGTCCAGTGGGTTTCAACACCTCCAAGGCTAGAGACTCCACTATCCCTCTGGGGCATGTTCCAGTGTTTGATAACTTGTATGGTGTGGAAAAAAAAGGCTTTTTCTTACATTATGAGGGACAGAGTCAAAAGCCTACTAATGTAGTGATAAATATATGCCTTGCCTAACCCCATCTACCAAACTAATCTTCTCATCATAGAGCATTGTGAGGTTAGTTATTTCAGCATTATTTCCCCTTCCTAAGTCTAGGCTGACTACTTCTGGACACTACCTTTTCTTCCCCTCAAGGTTATTTGAAGGTTAAATGTTTCCAAACATTTGATTTGGGCAAAAGTATTTCTCTAAATGGAGTGGCTTCATAGGCAGAGGGCTCTAACATGCAACAGAATTAATGTGCCTTAAGAAACAGCTTTGTGTCTGCTGAACCACAGTGACTGATGTTGAACATGTTTTTGACTTATGGCAAATACAAGATAGAATGTATTAGCTCATACTTTAATGAAAGAGTTGAAGCAAGTGCATTTTATCTTGTATTTGTAATGACCTAAGAATGCACAGATAGTTTACTGTAGCTTGGTAAACACATGGTATTATTAAACTCATGCATTAGAACCCTAACTCTTTCATAAAACAACAATTTGGATGAGGCAGTGTCCAATCTTCTTCATTAGGTGTGTGATTTTTAAATGTTTAGGAGCTCGTGACTCATTATCTATCCACCTCCACTTGTCTGGCTGATGCTTTTGCTCCAGGACTAAATGGGGCAAAAGTGACTTTCTGAAAAGTGCAGTAAAAAGCAGTCCACCAGCACAGATAAATGTTTGGTAATAAAATACTGATGGCTAACATATGGATAACATAAATGGACATAGGTCCATTTGACATGTTGAGATGCAAGTGTCTACAGCAGATACTGGTTCTTACAGGACTGTTTCTCCTCTTCCCTGTTTTACTTTGGTGAAGCATATTTTAGTTTTTATAACTCAAGTCCTATCATTCAGTATAGTTTAGATCACTTCTGAAAGATATTTTATCTTCTGTCTTTCTCTTATCTCCTTCCACATTTGACTTAATGTTGTTTTAATTTTCTCTAAACATATTGAACAAGACAGTTACTAGATTTTTATTTACCATGGCTTGTGATTCTTCAGGGATGAGACTTTTGTCTCAGGGACATCTCTTTATTTTACCCATTGGAAATTATACAAGACCTGTTAAAGAATCAAAAGACAGGCTGAACAGTGGTTGTTGCTTCTGCTCTTTGTTGGTACTTGACCTTTCTTCAGGTGGACATATCATTTGATTTTAATTCATCCTATGCCTTGTGTCAGCTACTCTCTTTGCTCTGTTCCCATCTCTTTTTCTTGTTTCCTGATGCTGCTTCCAGTGAATTCCCCGTTGCTTCCTGTTCTCTCCTCCTTGGCTGAGTAGTGCTGAACTTTGCTTAGATCTTTGTCCCTTCCTCTTGAAACAGAGCCTTTGGATTGAAACAGTCCAGCCTTCTCTTAAAGGAACAGCTTCCAAATAACTGGTGCCTGAATATCAGTTGATAAGGAAACTGTTGGCTTTATCTCTGCCCTGTAAGTAATTTTCACGGATGGCTGAGACAGCAAACAAATTGGTGTATTTTGAATGTAAAGCTCAGTAAGCGAGTGGGCTGCAGATGTTGCTGCTGCTCATGTATCAGTGGCAGAACTTCTGAGTTACTACAAAAGTGCTCAATTGCCTGAGGACGTAGAGAAAGGTTATTATTCTTCAGTTGGTAGGAAGAGAAGTCCAAGAAATGTCTGGTCTCGACAGACTTTGAGAAAGAGCATAACAGTCAATCTTGTTATGACAGGCTGATGACCATTTGAGGTTAGAGATCATCCTCAAATACTCTTTACCACATGGGGTTTTTTCATGCTTTAATGCTAGTAATTTTGATAGCTGCCAGATAGCTTCTTGAAAGCCTCACCCTCTTTTTGCCCCGCCCTCCACACGATTCAGCTGGTGGTGTCTGATATAGCCAGCTGTAAGAGCAATATGAATAACAGGCATTTTACGTTGTATGTGTAGCATAGCTTTGTATCCTCGTGCACGGCTGTCCTGAACTTCTCCATGGACTGACAAGTACATCTACTAAAAGAGTGGCTCTATTGTGCTAAAATCATTACAGAGCAGGATTTGAGGGAAGATTTCACTAGATCATGAAAACGTGAGATGTGTGCCTAACATGAAAATGCCAATATGGAAATCAACATATGTTTTGGGAGAAGAATAAAGTAGGTCATTTCCATATCACGAAGGAGACAGATTCCCTTTGAAGTATTTCTGTGGAGGATATTACATAGGAGTAGACATAGACATGATACTGCATATTAGATCAGTCCAGTTTTAGCCTAAGCTTTCAACATTTGCTAGTACATAATTTTCAATCAGTGAGAAATTATATCAGACTTCTAATGGTCTATGTTACTTTTCCTTTCTCTTTTGTTCTAACAGCTACAATCAGCACATTATATTATACATTTATTTTATAATGACACACTTTAAGCATATAACAATCATATTTTTGCTTTTGCTTTTTTATTTTCTGACCAATGTTTACCAATGACTTCTATGAGTATTTTGATATTTTATGAAACCTTCAGTTAATAGGTATTTATATGTTTGTGAATTGACTAGTTATGAACTTTTTTAGCAGTGTTTCAGCAACTGCTATCTATGTGTATAGACAATATTAAACACAAGTGTATAAAGCTAATGTGGTAACAGAGAAAAATGGAATTTTTTGCCTTCTTCTAGGTAAGATATGTGATATGGAGTATTACATGTTTTTTCTTCTAGTATCATAAGTTACAAACTTGAAAGACTAAAAAAATTAAATATGTTTTTAAAATGAAAGGTTGATCAGTGTAAGAGGAAAAGGAAATAATAAAAGAGAATTATTATTCTCCTTTTTCTGTTTCTTTTCCTTGAAGCATTAAGGCCATAAAATTAGTTCTGTTCTGGTGATGCTGAATCTATTTACTAATATATTACCTGAAAAATTATGAATCACAGTTAAGAACCACAGAATATTTTGGAAAGGATCTCTGAGTCCAACTCTTAATAAGAGTCAATGGCCCATATTTTTGAGGGCTGAAGAAGGCTAGCATTCTTTTGTTTTTTGCACAGTAATTATTTTTACAGTTCTTGAGAAGAATTTAGAACCATGATATGCATTTCCTTACTGAAAATGAAGCTTGATAAGCACAGTAAAACTTTTTTTAAATAAGTACGCAGACTTAAATACCTTTCTTATACATGTAAACATTGTAGTGTTATGGGCTGGAATACGATAAGAATGTGAAACTAGCGAAGTCCCATCTAACGCTGTGGACTAAATTCACTCAGGTACTTATGCAGGATTCTTTCAGACTGGCTAGGTCTCAGTGCTGTGTTAGGAAAGAATTAGATGTATGCTGTATTTTGCATGTCCTGGTTTTGTTCTAAAGGAAGTCAGAATGCAGCATCAGAAAGAAGTTGCGATATGTTCTGGTAACTTCCCTACCAGGGATGATCACAGGATCTGTGCAGAAGGACAAATCTTCTGCAAAAAGAAAAGAGCTTTTCTTTCTATGTTCTCTGAACTCTGCCAGAGAGACTAGATTTGTTTCATAGAGCTGAATTGATTGTAAGACAAGTTAGTTACTTGTTGCTAATATTAAGTTACTCCATTGGTTTACTGTAGTATGGTAAAACAGATAAGGACAAACTTTACTTCATATTTTTTAGATTGATGATTATTTACAATACCAAGTTGGTTGACTATGCAAATCTGTGCTAAGCATTGCAGGATGTTAAATCTAATTCTTAATACTCTGTTCTGAAAAAGCTTACTTTGGTAAAGAAAGGTAAGTGCAATTTGCCTTTTCTTTACTGAAAAACAAGCAAATGCATAATAGATTCTTTAAGCATCTGGGGGTCTGCTCTGAAACACTGGCCTTTTCTATTGTTCCAACTTAATGAAGATAGATTTCTTTTTTCCTCTCCTAACTGATGCATATGACTAATCCAAACATGATTTCAATGTAAAAGTTCTTAGTCTGGGAGTCTTCTTCCCTAGTGAAACACTAACTCCTACAAGCTTATAAATACTAGAGCTTTGTGTTATGTGTAACAAACTGAGGCTGTCCTATCTTTCCAACTGTGTGACTACATCACCTCTTAACATTCTCTGTACTGCTAAGAGTCACAACACACTCACCTGTACAGATATAACAGAGAGTTGAAAGGCAGTGGAGCTCCAGGAGATACAGGCAACACTGGCTTCACGGTGGTGCCTCCACTTCTATGCAATAGGTGCCAGGCTGGGTAAGGAGTGTTTCTGAGTCCCAGGGTAAGTTGGTGATGAGAGCTCCAGCAGCCCCTGCCAGCTCCCTCCTTCCCACAGCCAGGGGTTTGGATTACCCAGCAGCCCTGCCACCAGAATAACCCTGCTGCTTGTCATGTGACATAGCCATGACATAGGAGCTGCATTTGACATGTTCGTGAGCAACGTGCAGCTCACGACCCACAGGCTGGCTACCCTGACTTAGGCATTAGATCGCTTATAAAATCTGTATTTCATAGTTTTGATCCAATTGCTGATGATCATATGAGCTGTATGCATGTTTTCCAGTAGGGAATCAATATCTAGTGTTGAATTGCATGGCTGGTCTAACACATACTCTGTACGACATTTGTTTTAATATTGTGTTCTCTTTTTTCTTTTTATTCAGACAGGGGATTTGGCTTCTGTGCAATTAGCCGCAGCTCCAAACAGATGGGAGGTCTTGTCTGCAGCTCCTACCACTATAAAGGATGAAGCTGGTAATATAGTACAGATTCCAGGTGCTGCCACAGTAACGTCAAGTGCACAGTATGTCCTTCCTATTCAGAGTTTGCAAAATCAACAAATCTTTTCTGTTGCACCAGGATCAGATTCGTCGAATGGTACAGTGTCTAACGTACAATACCAAGTAATACCCCAGATCCAGACAGCGGATGGTCAGCAGGTTCAACTTGGCTTTGCAGCCTCTTCTGATAATAGCAGTATAAATCAAGAAACTGGTCAAATTCAGATCATTCCTGGCTCTAATCAAACCATCATTGCCTCTGGAACATCTTCAGCTAATATTCAGAATATCTTATCTGGTCAGTCTGGGCAAGTCCAGGTTCAGGGAGTTGCAATTGGTGGCTCGTCTTACCCTGGCCAAGCACAAGTAGTTGCTAACGTCCCTCTTGGGCTGCCAGGAAATATTACTTTTGTACCCATCAACAGTGTTGATCTAGATTCTCTGGGACTTGGCAGTGGTTCTCAAACCATGACAGCAGGCATTAATGCAGATGGGCACTTGATAAATACCGGACAGGCCATGGATAGTTCAGATACTTCTGAAAGGACTGGTGAGCAAGTTTCTCCTGAAATTACAGAAACTGCCACTGATAATGACTTGTTTGTGCCAACGTCATCTTCATCACAACTGCCCGTTACCATAGACAGTTCAAGTATATTGGAACAAAATGCAAATGACTTGACCACAACTAGTGGTCAAGTTCATGGTTCTGATCTTCAGGGAAATTACATCCAGACATCAGTCTCTGATGACACACAGGCTCAGAATATTCAGGTCTCCACAGCACAGCCAATTGTACAACACATACAGCTACAAGAGTCGCAGCAGCCAACCAGTCAAGCCCAGATTGTACAAGGTATTGCGCAACAGACAATCCATGGTGTTCAAGCAAGTCAAAGTATATCTCAACAAGCTCTTCAAAATCTTCAACTGCAGCTGAATCCTGGAACTTTCTTAATTCAGGCACAAACAGTGACCCCTTCTGGGCAGATAACCTGGCAGACATTTCAAGTGCAAGGAGTTCAGAACTTGCAGAACTTGCAAATTCAGAATGCACCTGGTCAACAAATAACTCTGACCCCTGTGCAGACTCTCACTCTCGGTCAAGTTGCAGCAGGTGGTGCGTTGACATCAACTCCAGTTAGTCTAAGCACTGCTCAATTGCCAAATCTACAGACAGTTACAGTAAACTCTATAGATTCTGCTGGTATTCAGCTGCATCAAGGAGAAAATGCTGGCAGTCCTGCAGGTATTTATTTTACTCTTTTTGCAGAAAATTGTTTTTTATTACTGTGTGTTGTTGGTTTAAGTGGTGATAATGAGAACATCATTGTCTTGCTGTTGAAGCCTACAAAACACGGTGGGTTAAACATGGTGATGATAGATTTTATTTGAAACTGCTGTTCCATTAGAAACTGTAATGGTAGAACATAGCCCTACCTCGCTCCTTTTAGTATAAGCTCGTGTAACTCCCAAGTGGTCGTATTAGTTAACAGCACTTCAGTATTTGTTTGTGCTTGTAAGTCTTACCATGGAGAAGATCTCTATACTAAATTGAAAACGGGGGAATCTGGCTATCAGCTACTACTCTTCTAGAGCATAAGTATCATTAATATACCCATTCTTCCTAGTCCTGAATAGGTGAAGTTTCTATGGAAAATCCAAGTATTTTTATTTATGCAATTTTTTTTCCCCCTAAAAGTTTTCAGACCCCCTGAGGTGCTCTGTTCATCTGCACTTTTGCTAAATTAATTTCCTACTGATTTACTGTCTGTTACTGTGATGTAGGAAACTTGTGTGAGCAGCAGTGAAACAAGCATGTAAATATCAAAATGGAGGCTGTGCTTAAGAATATGTGTGAATTTTCAGTACTGCTTACTTGCATTATGTTTTAAAGTACAATCATTAATCTCAGTGTTTTATCTTGGCGGAGAAGAAATATTATCTTTTTAAAATGGGTGTTTCTAATGTGAGAAAAAATAAACATGGCTGTTTATTTTTTGTAAATTTGATACAGGGCATTCCAAATTTCAGGGAATAACTACCTAAACAAAAAGAAAAAAAGATAATTGTGGTTCAGGAGATTTTGCTATACCAGAAGCCATTTAAACACATTATTGGATTGTGCCCAGGCTAGTTATGAGGGGCAGAGTGAGCAGTAGAGGTCATTTGGGAGTGAACTGTTGCACAAAGTAGCTTGGGAATCACTGTTTCACTTAAATCATGTGATCCAGCCCTCTGGTTCATCAAGATACTGAAGCATAAGTATTTTAGTAAAACATACATGGTTTGTATTGTATGTCTATTTAAGCTTGTGAGAAGAATGCAATGTTAAGTGAAACATGCCTAGAAGACCTGCTGAGTTTTGTTTCAAATGCCTACTAATACCTATATAGTTACTGATAACTGCTGTATTCTATGTCGAGAAACTTGCTTTTCCATTTGGAATCTAAAATTTGAATTGAAAATAATACGCTGGGATGTTTTTTAGTTAATTTTGTTTTGGAATTAACTTCTGTATTGTGAACTTACCATCAAGTAAAGTTATTCAGCTCTAGATAAGCCTGCTCTTCATTGGCTTGTAGGCAACAGCACCAAACAGATGTGCACTACTCACAGCATTTGCTCTGCTGGCTGATCTTGATTCTTAAATTTTCGGCTTGCAGTGACCACAGAAAATCTTGGTTTATCTCCATCACACCTTGTTACCTATGAGGGTATAGACATCAGTAACCAAAAACGTGTATTCTGCATGTTAGTGCAGCTAAACTCATATGTCAGAATCTACGTCTTGGAAAAAGGACCCTTTACCAATTATTGTTAGCCATTTGGCTGATACAATGGGGATTATTTCTGAGATTTATATTTGGTGTAGGATCATGTAGCTAATGTTATTGCTTGTGGAGCAATGTAGCAGGAACTTGGGAAGAAAGAAAGGAAAAGGGGAGAAAGGAAGAAAAAAAAAAAAACCATCTTGGCACATGAGAAAGAAGTTGAGTCTAGTTTGTGCTGTGTGTCATTTTGTCTGTTGATCATTCTCAAGAGTGTTTCAATGGTGGTTTATAATAAGATGCAAGGGAGTTCCATCAAGCATTCTTTAACTGTATTCTCCTGTAAGGAATTCCACCTGGAGAGGCAAGAGAATTAAATGGGATATATGAAATGTGATTAAATAGGCAGAAGTACTAGATGAATAGCAGAAACTATTGCCTGAAGTGCATAGCTATAAACACCTGCTTATATTAAAGATAAGATGGAGATTTATAGTGACATTTTTCGTACTTGTCTACGAATAATAAATGGATTGGAAGGTATTAAAACTGCCATTCCCTAAATTTGGGGAGAATGTAATTGGTCCTTCCTTTATGTTAGAAGAAATTCACTTTTCCACAATAATGATTAATGTGACACTGCTTCTAACAGAATCAGACTGAATTATCTTGATTGACTTTCAGTGTCTTTTCCATCTTTTTCAGTGGTGTTTCTCCCCTTCTTATTTATAACCCCTCACAATATGGTATGGCACCCTTTCTTCAGGCTGGAGAATAAATATGCAATTAGAAGCAAATTATGAAATCAAAGCCTTTTTTTCAGTCATAAGTATGTTGTTCTTTTGCAAATAAGGAAAAACAGTTTAATTTTAAACCAAAACAGGAAGGTAAGTGGAAGAGACAGCAGAATGAGAGAAGTTAAAGGGTGTGAAGCTACTTGATTCCTTTTTTTTTGCCAATTACCGACAAGCTTTGAAGCAAGATAAGAAGGGTTTCCCTGTATTTTCTCCCCCAAGCTGGATAATGAACTCCTTTCATACCAAGTAGAGTCAGGCTGTATTTTCTGTTTTCATTTAAGAAAATTTGTCTACCTGAGGCAAAAATAAAAAGAATATATTCCTAGTCTTGGGTCAGAAATGGCTGGTAATTATCCAAAGTCCAAATAATGTACTTTGTTCTGTTAGCACTGTAGCTGTGAAAACAGTTAGGTTTTAGATTTTCGTATTTACAGCCAATGTTTGGAGAGGTGTTCTTCCAAGGCTCACTCCCCAGGTAGGTAGCAGAGGACATCTTTACTGTTCTTGTGAGTGTGTGAGAGGAGGAAAATGTCTTTACCTAAATCCTGTGTTTTGTTTACATAATGGAAAGCCATCGAAACACTAATACAAAGCTAATAGCTTTGTCCAGTAAATATACAGTTTTCTTTGAAAAATGTCCAGTAAGTATGTTTCTACCAAAATGTCCATTTTACCAGACATACATATGCATAGAGCTGCATTGCAATGAGTTTGTTCTGAAAAGTCTTGACCAAGCTTGTTTTGTCTTAGGATGTTTATTAGAGCTCATATTCTTCATTGTGCTTAGTGTTCTGGTGACCAAGGGAAGGGTATGGGTCAGTCACAGCTGAAACTCTTCAGGCATTGCTTTTCAAGCAGAAAGCCATATCAGGTAGTATCTATATATTAAGAACTGGCAGAGAGATACCTTTCTCACTTGTGTTTTGGCTTCAGTCTTCTGGTCTTGAAAGGAAATTAAACCTGAGAAAGCTCTCTAGTAGTGTACTTCTTTTGTTGGCAGTTTGTAATAAAATACTGTGTTGTGTGTAACAAAAAGAGCCATTACATGCTGAGTTCACATTACTTTTTAGTGACTTGCCTGATCAAGAAAGGTGGAGGTTTTTATTAGCACGTTTATATAGATTTCTTCTTCAAACATTTCATATAAAGTAGTGTTTATTTTGGAAAATTGTCAGGAACTGAAATGTACCAACTTGGCCTTCATGTTTCTGAAACTGTAAGTTTTGTCAGCTTGGAAGAATTTTTAAGTTTTTAAGTGGATTTTCCCTCTGCCCCCAAGACATTGTCCAGCTGAAGGAAACTTAATGGTGTTAATCAGAATTTAATTGTAATAGTGTCTCAGCTAATTTATTAACGTACTTAATCAGTTTGGGATTGCTTATTTCCTGGAAAAAAAATGGCAATTTTACCGAGTCTTATATAGGTTGCATAACTTGTTATAGGATGCTGAATATTTTTTTTATATACTTCTTTTGACCGTTGCAGTAGCATCTGAAGACACTAGCAAATGACCTGAAAGAAAGCAGCATTGGCTTGAGAATGGACTTTGCTGCTTATCAACCCAGACATACTCAGCTGGAAGATTAATTTATTTAAATAGAAAAAATCCCCCTACAGACAGTTTTCCAGGTTGATCTACAGCTGGAATCAAGTCAAAGGGATTCCTTTCAAGAGTTGACTGAAGTGTCACTCCAAAACTGAGGTCTTCATTTGTACATCTTTCTTCCCAGCTTCTCTTCTGCAGGAGTGTGCACAGCTGCTTAAGGACTCATCTGCCTGCTGCCACTGACCTTAGACTCAGGCTTGTTGCTAACTTACACCAGTTGATAGTGAGTGGGAGTGGTTGGCTCTTTGTGGTGGCAACTTCATTCCATTCCTGCCGGAATCTGACATCTTTGTCATGCTGGAGTAATTTAGCTACTCTAAATTTGGCCAAAAAATTGGCTGGCAATTTTCAAGGTAAATAGTTGCCCAAGTGATAGTTTATCTTTCATCTGCTGGTAGTTCGTAAGGCTCTGGTCTAATTGTTTCCTAAAACAGTCTAAATGCTGAAACAAACAAAACTAAAAATGAAGTATTCAGAGTTTTACTTGCTGGGATGGTTGTTTCAATGTTTCAGTGCTTCTGATGAAGTAGTGCAGAATGCTACTTCAAGCATAGCTTTCTTCTGGCATCTAGAACTTTTTAAAAGTTTTGGCTGGTTTTCAGCATTGCACAACTTAGTTTTTTCTCTTTATGTTTCAGTTTTTAACCTTATTAATTTTAATTTCAATTATGCAGTTTTTCCTTCTAAGGCATTCTTTATACCAAGACTTTGAGACAAGGCCATGGTATCATTATGAAATGGAATCTGATTTAAAAAATAAAAAAGTCTTATAAAATGCATGAAGTAAACTGAAGCAATGATGTTAAGTAAATATTTTCATCTGACAACATCTGTCTACGGCTATCTAATTTTCATTTGAGGCATTTAGTTTGCATGTTATAAAATCAAAACAGTTAAAAACAATTCTCCTCACTGTTTTTTTAATATGAAAATTAAATTGGAAACTGATGAATTTAAGTTAGTGCAGGAATTAGAGCTATTTATGTACCAATCTTGTGTAAATAGTTTGCTGTCAGCATGCCTAAATTACATTCCTTATTTTAGCATCATTTTCAAAGGAAATTAATAAATCGTGGAAGAATTAGATGATCATGCTTGTATATGTTTCACAGTCATGCTTTTAACAGCACATAGTAAATGATCTCACTTTGCAGAACTTCAGTTAGTGTGGTTAATTTTTTGGTGTTTTATCTATTGTTGTGGAATAGAATTACATTTTTTCTTCAAATTCTTGAAAATACTGAATTGTCGCATCCTTCCTTTGTGTTAGTGCTTCATGTGCTTTTCTGCTCTTTGTTCCAAAATAGCTCATTAATGATTTTTCTTGCAGCTGCTGATGGTGAGGTGAAAGTTTGTTGCATATATGTTACTCCTAAGTAAATATGTGATGTGTGTCCTGAATGTCTGGGGATGCAGCTTAGATTCTCAGAGTTAAGGAGGTGAGCCTGAGTTGCCTTAGTCTCAGATGTCCTCAGGATGTTCACAAAAGAATATATTACCCAGTTTTCCGGTACACATTCCTTTTTCATTTTTCAAATACCCTTTTTACAAGGTACTCCTGACACAAAATGAAAACTCTCATACATCTGTGGGGATGTATGGCAAGTATCCATGGTGTGAAAGAGGGATTTTATTTCCACTACTGCTACAACTTAAAAAGAAGTCTGGAAACTTGTCTTCTGTCTTTTTGCACTTTAGGGACATTGTTTCAGGTTCTGCGCAGTTTTCTTGTCTTTTGAACCTCCTGGCAGAATCACATACTTTGGATCTGATCTGTGAGATCAGAACCAAACTTGTCAGTGCATCTGGCTCATAGAAAGTATCTGAAGTTTCTACCAAGGACAACGACAGTCTTTTTATAATGCCAGGAGCACTCACCAGGACCCTAGTTGTGATTGCCTTCTTGAAGATCAGGCTGGGTTGTAGGTGGGTTGTCTTTTACTGCTTGTAGAAGACATGTTTTTTTTCAAAAGGTAGTAATTTTCAGGAGCAAAAGGAGATAAAAATACACATTGTCAATGACGTTGTCATAATTTATCATACAGAAATGATAGTTCTCAATCTGCATCTAAAATTCATGCCAGTGTTTAATTCATGTATTCCAAGTATGTTTTGTACTTCATTTAATCAAAGTGTTTTCCTGTATCCTAGTAAGACACTTGCTGTGCAGAACTCTCAAGTATATTATATCAACAGCGGTGTCATCGATTTAAATAAAAAAATTAGTTTTAATATAATTGTTCACATAATCGCATTTTGAGTGCGCTAATTCTGTCCCTACTTCTCTGAGTAGTCTTTGTTTACTCTTTTTCAGTATTATCACAGTACTAGCTTTTTTCTAACTCACTGGAGCATTCACATGGTCAAAGGCTCGCAGCATTAAAACTGCAGAGAGCTCTTCAGCCTTCTCTTAAAAAGTGTCAAAGGAAAATTATACTAATCTGTTGATTTATTAAGTGTTTACTTCGGTAGCTGTTTTTATATCTTCCTGACTTACTGTCAGTGGGAAGCTCTTCATTGTCATGTAGTAGTAGGACAGTTATTTGGCTTTTACCTAAATAGAGGACAAAAACACTTCCTGAACAATTCTGTCTTCCCTAATTACTGCTGACAATTCTGTTGTTTGACCCTAGCAGCAGTCTGATATTCTTCTGTGTAGAAATACTTAGCCCCGCTGGTCAGAGAATTCTGTGTCCTCTTGCTTTTCTTACATATTTCTGGAGTTTCTGGCTTCTTCAGTGTTAAGCACGAGCAACTCTTCTTCCCTCTATTTAGTTAAACCCTCTTAGATTTTCGACTGTGAGAACAGAAAAAGTAAGTGCATGCTGCAGCAGGCACTACTGTCTATAAGAATACAAAATCTTGAATCTGTAGACAGCACATCTCAAGGGAGTACAGTTACTGTAGGGCAAGTAACTGTTCCTTGATGGACAGTGTTTTCCTTGTGGTAGCACTGGCTAAAGTACTTTCACGATTCAAATATTTAAATATTTGCTTTAGAATAATGAATAGGATCACTTGGAGATACAGTATGTGGCATTTCTTGCAAGGAAAAAAATCTGTTGCTGTGTTTTTAATCATTTTGCTGGTACTGCTTCAGTAGTGTAAGGTCCTGCTCTTAGACTTGTACACAACAGTTGTTTTTCCTCAGAAACTTAAAATCTGATTTAGAACTATTGAATCTAGATGACAGTCTTCCTTCTGAGTTGAGGTTCACCAGTATTTCAAGATGACGTTTTGCGATGGACCTTATGCTGCCTTGTAATTTATTGTGTAATAAAAATGCCTAAATTCACACTTAAGATTTGGGGGCAAATCAGAGTAAAACTCATTAATTCTGTTGCTTTTCCTGTCTGAAAGACTTGCACAGCTGGTCAACTAGTAGAGAGAGTTTAATTTAGATAGTTTAGTTTAGTTGGAAAAGAACAAGAACAGTGTTTTAAGAAACTTAAATGTCTTTATTAAAGCTTCCTCACATCTAGAGGTTAAGGCAAGATATGAGTCAAGATTCCATGGGAATGTGGATTGAACTGCAGAGAAAACAGAAAACAAAATTAACTGGAGAAGATGGAAAGGAAGTGGGAATTAACATCTGTTTTCTTGGGAAAGGTAGGAAGGGAAGCATCTATTTGGAAAAAGAAATTATTAGAAACAATTGAAATGGCACACAGTCGAATTGTGATTCTGTGAGGAAATAGGTGTGAAGGTATGTGCAGTGCTGCTGCAAATCTGTTTTCAGTTCAAAGACCTTATTTCTGCATCTCGGATCAGGAGCTTGTAAAGCTTGGCTGAGTTAAAAGGCAGGGTGGCTTTCAGCTTCTAGGAAAAGCAGCTAAACCAGAAGCTCACAGTTTGCGGACTGTTATAATGTAATACTAAGTGTGTCTTTGTGACATTCTGCAAAGGCAGATATATTAAAAGAAAGTATATGCATCCTCTTCCCTTCTCAGTTTATCCCTGTTTCTGTGGCTCTTAGGCAAACTAATAATGTTTTTGATAGATAAAGAAAAGAACGTGTTCCTAAGTCCTGGTTAAAACTGACCAAGACATAATGTGAAACTTAACGGATGCATTCGTCTGATACCTGGTGAAGTTGGTAAGTGACCTGGATATATCAGTGGGCAACAGTATTTCTCTCCACGTTAGATCATAGTTTACATGTACTCAAGAATACTTTAAACTGCATTTACATCTGCATTGTTTTATCCTGTCAGTTACTCTTCTCTGAAGCGCTTTAAACAAATATCTTTGGTTTTGTTTGCCTAAGACACTCAATCTTGTTCCATATTGTAGCCAGCTCTGGGCTTTCTACAACTATGAAATACTACCTTTGGAACACAATTGTACGCCAAGATCCCAATTTGCATCCTGGTAACGCCAAACCTAAACCAAATCTAGCACACTAGACAGGAAGCAGAACTTGAAGACAATATATGTTTTTCAGAATCTGTTGGCAGTTTGAAACAATATCTTTGTCTAAAATTCACCTTCATACTTACCTAGAACTAAGTCTTGAACTTTAAAAGTAAGGGCATATAGAAATTTGAAAGCATGGAAATAAAAGAGTAGTGGAGAAAACGTAACCTTCATTTAGCCTATGTTTTATTGGTAGAAGACAAAAGTTGCCTCAAGTTTGCTAGTGTTTGCATCAGCTTGTCATGACTTTAGGGATTATATAAATTCTTTTAGGCCTTTTTTTGCAGGATATGTGTAAATTCTCTCAGATGAGGCTGAATTAGAACAGAGCACATCTAGAAGAACACCAGGGGAGAAACAGTCTCTGGTATCGACATGAATTTTCATAATCTCAAATTCCATTGCATTGGAAAAGACTTAATCTGTAGCTGTTCTCCGTGGTTTGCCCTTTCAACATCTTCATGAGCGGCACCCGTCCTCCCTCCAAAAAGTACTGGTGGAATTTTAGCCTTATCTCTTGCAATAACTTAAAACCTACTTGGAGGGCAACAGACTCCTTGGTTCTAAGGACCTCATTTAAGGCAATCACACTGATTGTGGGTTTTGATGCAATCCACTCTCTGCTATACTGCATCCTGGAGAGGCTAGATAAACACTTTATCTATTGATATTTATTTTAATTGTGTTTTGATTAAAGTATAGTCTACGTAGATAAGTATTAACAAGTCCTGTCCGTAAATTTCCAGTTTATGTGGTACTTTTCTGTGTGCCTGGAGTAGAAGATAGTCCTTCTGATGAATAAGTAAAGCAATACCTACACTTTCTGCCTTACCGAGATAACCAGAAAACACAGCACAAAATCAAAAACGCCATACTACTTTGTCTCCGTTTCAGTTTTGCTTTTTTAGTTGCTATAAACTATTGTATATCTGTGTAAGTTGTTGTCTTCTCCAGTATCCTCAACTGTTAGGAATGTTTTGTCTGTCCCTCTTACTTTTGTCCAAATAGGTTTCTCAGTTATGCTTCTATCATTATAAAACTATTAGAAATCTCTGTGCTGCTGCAGTAATGGTGGTGATTGGGAGAAACTGGAAATAGCAAGATACTAATGAAAAAGTGGAAGGAACTCATGACAAAAGTTTGTAAAGTGGAACAAACATTGCATAGAAGGTAGAAAGTCATGGATACTGGCATGCAGTAATAGACTTTTTGGACATGCTTCTACTCTTAGGTGTATCTCTGTTATTAGAGGGTGACTTTCAGAGGTCAGTATAATAGGAGATCATATGTTATATGGAATGTTTGACTTCAGCAGTGGAGTTGGGTCTTGGCAGCACAGATCCATATGCTAATTTGTTCCATTCACCTTTGCTAGGACATATCTCTTTTGAAGTATACGGATGCAGTCTTAACTGGATTCAGCTCCTGACTTTGCAGGCACACTATATACCAGTGTCCAATGTCAGTGAGATTGTACTGAAATCATCTTCTTAAAACAGTGTGTTATTTTATTAACAGTACTTTAATCCTTATTTTAAATAAAACCAGGATTTATATAGTGTACATTTTGTGCTACATTTGATTGGTAAAAGAGTTTTCAGTATCGTATGTAACATATATGCAGTCCTAAAGAACTGCTTGGAGACTTGCATTGGCCTGTGCTGGCACCCTTGCTGCTTTTCTGTATTTAAATTCCTATTTAAGTACCCTTTTGTGCAAGAGTGAATCAGGCTTTTGCTTTTCTCTTAAGTTGCTCTAAGTGTATGTATTAGTATACTTATTTGAAAGATAATTCTATAAACTTTATGTTTTATAATGATTTAATGTTTGCTTATATAAAATTAATTTTATATATAACATACAGATAATAAATTATAATAATTATTATTTTTTTAGCTGAGTCTCAGAAAATTGCTTAATTTGGTAGGAAAGGTAGTTTGGTGGCTCATGCAGAAGACCAGAAGTTGCCACAGGTTTTCTAGGACTTCACATGAAAGATATTTATTATGGTGCTGTCTGAAATGGTGAACTTATTAGGGTAACAGTGAAGTTCAGTGTGGTGGTGACTTTGGGCAAGCTTACCACAGTAGTACTGTGTGTGTAAACAATCAGCAGAAGTGAGCGTGCTTGCTCCTGGATTCCCACAGCTCAGAGCCTGTCATATTCATGCAAGCTTAATTTCTAGCATTGACTTCTGCAGCAAACCAGATAAACTTCCCTGGTTTTACCTGGAATTCTGTTCCCACTGCAGTGGTTTCCTAGAAAATTACTTTAACTGTAGTTATATCAGTGATGATGGGTACAGGACAGTCCTGCATATGGTTATATGTGTGCAAAAGAAAGGCAGGCTGTGGTGGTGGAGATGACTGGGCTGAGACTTTATTAGCATCAAGCAAATTTTTGTGTAGCTATATCCTTTGTCTCTAAACTGATGAATGCTGGAGGTGATTTCGAAGGTAGACCAGGTAACTGTTACTCTTTACATATTTTGTCATTGGTTTCTTTCCTGATCTCTACTGGGACAGGATGCTCTTTATCATATTACCCAGCACAATTTTTCTTACGTTTTATCATGCAATCTGTGCAGTTTTGTCTTCGTTACAAAGATGATGGCTGATGCACTGACTCCCAGGAAGAGCTTAGAGTGGACACAACGCTCAGTTAAGGTTTCAGTGTTTAAGGATAAAAGTCTACGTGATAATTGAGTTTGTTTTGCTGAAAAAGTAGTCTCTTGAACATGTCCAGAAAGACACACAGATGTTAGTTTGAAGCTTCAACAAAATAAAATAAATAAATAAATAACATCCCCCCCCTGCCTTGCCAAATTATTGTTGTTTGCTTATTAGTTTGTGCTAATTGCTAATCATTTTCACAGGAAAAACGCAAAGTAAACTATGCTGAACCAAAGAAGGGGCTGGGGTTCATTTCTAAAATGATACATACAAACTGTCTTTTATTTTGCAATCCAGATTTTAGGCCCATTGGGAATACAGAATAGTGTTTGAGGAGGAAATGTTCCTATTAAAATGTAAATTTGTTAAAACAGTTGTTGTTATGATGCTGTAATTAATTCTTGGATTAGACTGAATAAATGCTCTGTAGGGAGAGGGTACACATACTTGCAAATGTCCATCCTATAAGGAATAATTAGGAGGCGTTTTTGCGTCCAGGAAACTGCTGAGACCTGCTTTGACTACTGGTATATCAAAATGTTGAAGTAGCTCATGTGTTGCTTCTCTGTCAAATGCTGAATAACATTCTTCCCTACATGTTTTCTTTTCTATGTATTGTGCAAAAGACATAAATCTCAGGTGAAAGGGGGAAAATTTAACAAAAACATTAATTTATTTGTTTTCCTTAGGTATCGTGGTCTTTCTCAGGTGAAGACCTTCTATTAGATTGATTTCTCACATTACTTTATGTATCTCTGTGCGTACTGAAAGCTTCTGAAGATCATTGAGGAAGGCTGTTTTTACTACATGTGACACTAATTCAGAAATGCTGTGGGAACAGAAATAGCTACTCAAGATCATTTGAAACATGTGTTTACATTTTCTTCAACCTCTGTCCAACCTCTTGTTCCTCAGTTTTTCCAAGGTTTCAAGCAAACAATATTCTGCTGGTGACAACATTCGTCACCAAGAACAGTTCAAACTTAAATTATAATGTTTCATTATAGCTTATGTGCAACTTTGGAATGTATAGTAAGATACACTTTTAAAATACATTACAGGTTACAAGGGCACAGAAGCAATGTCAGTATGCACTTAAGGATGTTGACTTTTGACTGACATAGTGGTCTCAAGAGTAAAAAGATTTGATCATTATGGTTTCCTCCTGTCTATTTAATGGGCTACTTATGGATCTGTGTTTGTTCTTTTTCTCAGATATTAGGATTAAAGAAGAGGATCCTGATCCAGAAGAGTGGCAGCTCAGTGGTGATTCCACACTGAATACTAATGATTTAACACATTTGAGAGTACAGGTCGTAGATGATGAAGGGGACCAACCACATCAGGAGGGAAAAAGACTGCGACGAGTAGCATGTACATGTCCCAACTGCAAAGAGGGTGGTGGAAGGTATGTAAAGTTCAGTGTTGTATCACACATATAATGATGAAAAGCAAATAATGGGCAAGAAAAAAAGGAGCTTTTTGTTGCCTGCAGTGAGAGGAAACTAGAAGATGATGCAAAAGAGTTTATGCAATAAAGGACTACCACTTTCATGTTTGGGTTTGCAGATGGAAAAGCAGATTATTCCATCCTTTCTGAGTTACTCCATTGCTGGAGTTAGATGTCACCTAGTACAAGTGAGGGGGATAGAACACTGCCCTAAAAATATGAAAATGAAATAATTTGGAATATGCACATCTGTGACTGGCTTCCTATCATATGTCAAGAACTTGCTTAAATCCTGTGTTCCTGCATTTCCTCGGTGATTGAGCATTTTTTCCACAGTTTAATTGTTTAGAGTGTTACAAAAATACAGTTTTACTAGTTTTCTTATTCACTGGTTTCCTAGGAAAAACAAGGTTTGTACAATAACTCTAAATAACAAATTTTGAACTGTTTTCAGTCAAAGTTAGTGAGATTTGACTAACAAAGAGGTACTAAGTTCCAATTCATTAAACTTCAGTCTTGCATTGGAACTTATGCTTTATTATTGTGCATCTCATTAAAGTATTGCTCATCTTTTTATAGTAAAGATTTTATTCTACTTCAAAACACTTAATTTTAAACGTCTTGATTATGGATATGAAAGGGGAAGGGAGGATAATAAGCTGCCCTTTACAAGTGAAAATATTTAGTTGTGTTTGTGCTTGATAGAATTGTGCAGGGGCTTCTTTCCAATGCACTAAAATTCGTCCATTTTGATAATAGTTTCTTCACTAAAATGGAAATCTTTATTTGTTTGGGAACGATAGTGTAAATTAGTAAAATGTCTGTAAAGAACTTGTCAGTCTCCAGTGGTACTAAGAGTTCTAATAGCACTGGTTGAGTTACATCTCTTGTCAAGTCTCTTGTCAGTTCTTGCTGTATAGTCTAGATACCTTCCTTGCAAGCACAAGGAGGTGATACCTTAGGTAGCCATGCCAAGTAAGTATTCAGTGTTAAAGACAAAAATACTCTGATCCATTTACATCACCAGCAAAGGTAGTGATAATATTTGCAGGTTATACATCATCTTTGTCCACTGGATTCCTCTTGTTAAATTTCTATGTGTAGTTCACTGCAACATGGCACAGACATTTCTAAGTTCTTGGTGAACTCTGGTTCTGCCGCAAAAATCTGCCCAAAGTACACCCTGAGTTGAGATTTGTTTCATTTCAGGAGAAAACTCTGAAAATGTGATTTGCACTGCCTGCACTCCTAGGAAACAGAGATTCCACATGTTTTGTCTGCCTCACGCTCTGTTCCAAACTACAGTGGCTTTAATTTAGAAATCTGTACTGTAAAATGCTCTTCCTTCTGAGTGGAGTTGCTATAAAATGAAATTTTGAAGTTTCAGGCCAAGAGAGAATCTTTTTGAGAGATGGTTTGGGAAGTCTGGAGAAGAGTGTAGTCTGACTGAAAACTCAGATATGCGATTTTGGGAAAGAGTTGAGATAAGAGCTAGAACAGAGTTTAGATAGATGAGAATCTGAAATCCACTGTAAAGGAAGGCCTGGACACATCAAACATACAAAGTAACTAGGAAAAGTAGGACAAGAAGTCAGGATGTGAGAAGAATTAGAACTGGAAGAGAAACAGGATAATGAAGGAGACAATGGTGGGGAAACAGAAAAGAGTGAAAGTGCTTGCAGTTGCTAGAGCAACTTTCCCACCAGAATGTAGAATTCCTTTAGAGTTTAGGAGAAAGGAATAAGCCCACTTGGAGGAATATTTGAGTGTTGATCATGTTCCATGGCTGCTAGAGTTACCTGTTTATCCCTAGTGCTGGAATTCTAAGTTTTGATTTGTCTTTCAACTCTGCTGATGATTTGCAGAGTTTCAGACAGAAGGACATTTGCTTTTGTAAATTCTTTCAGATAGCATTCATCTTAAAATGATGTTAAAGTTACAAAATTTTAAATTGAGCAAATGCTTAAGTTATGATATCCTGGGTAACTTTTAATTTAATCCCTTGTGCATATACATTATCAGTTGGTTTCTAATTATTTGACTGCATACTATGTTTTCATATGGTGTCAGTGCCATTCACTGGATGGGATGGCTGATACAGAGGAGTGAATCAGGGCTGTGTAATGATTGTCACCTGCTTCACTTATTGCAGAAATTGTGAGGGGTTTAGGGAGTGAGATACAGGACTGCAGCAATGGGGCTCTGAAGTTTTGGAGGTATATCTCTATATACCCCACCTTTTCCACTGCAGAAGTACTGAGTTCATTCCTGTGAAGTTGACTGAGCAGACTGTGAACATCTACAGTACTCTAAGAAAATACGCTTCTACTATATTGAACTTGACACTTGAAGCTGGTGGATGTTTGACAATTTTGGCCTTAATCTCTTTCTACCTCGCAGTTGGTTGTACAAAGTGATAGTACTAGTTCAGGTTCATCATACCCAACCGTTAAGATAATGAAGCCATTAACGTTTGTGAATTCCTTAGATACTCTGAGTGAGTGTTTTCAGTACCCACAATGAGGAGAAAAAAGCCCTGGAGAAATGAATAATTCTGTTCATATTCAAATAACATCGTTCATAAATAATATGTAACTAGTAAAACAAGAAAAGCACTTTAAATCAATTTGAAAAAACTGAATAGTGTTTCACTCAATTAATACTATTGCTCCTATCCTCTGAATGGAGTAGGAAAGGGAAAATAGCTTTACATATGCAGATTTCATCTATTGCATAGCCTTGGTTTTGGTATTTCTTGCATTTTCTGTTTTCTGGATTCAGAGGCGAGTTGAAAAGTTCTTTCTGTGTTTTGCTGTTGGTTTTTGGAATTGAACTACATTGCAGTCTTCAGATTTGTACCAGTTTTATGAAGTGGGAAGCCACTATTATCTTTGCCTTACTTGGTGGGAGGGAAAGTAGGAAAGGGAGATGATGTATTAGATTTGTAAATTAACACCTTTTAGCCCCAAGCTTATATAGTACATAGGGAATAAGCAAGTAGAGAGAGAGACACACACACTTGCCTCAAAGGATGACTCTGATGCCAAACAGAATGTATTAGACTTCTAGTTAGGGTGTCTAAAGTTAAGTAGAAAGTTTAGCCTCCTCTCAGTTAAATCTAGAGATTTCACCCTTGTAACAATTACATCTGTAATTACGTTGAGATATAACTACTACTGTCTGATCTATAGAGGAACTGTGCTTCTGAGTACCACTTCAGGTGTGTAACTCTAAAAACCACATTCTTAAAATAATTAGTAAGTGTGTGTTTTACCCTTGGAATACTTAATGTTGTTCCTGGAAATACTGTGGAATATGAAGTGCAGTTTCTCAGTGGATGAAGGTGTTCCCTGCTGAAACTGTGGCAGTCTGCCTGGCTATTGAGAAACGTCATTTCCATGGAAATAATTTAATATTAATTGTTTTTAAGACTCCACTCAAGGAGTAGGCTGGAGTCATATTCATTTATTCAGTGATGATGGCTATTGGCCAGTGCAGCAAGAAAGGCCTCTTAGCATGATGTGTTAGGGCATAGTGCCAGACTGTCACAGCTGCAGAGTGTCCGAATAGAATTTGGCTTGTATCCTGTCAGTTTAGAGCACACATGAAGCAAACATGCAGATGCCCATATGAAGTTGTGTAGAAAAAATACACTTAGTTGCTAATTCACAGTAGTCTTGTGGGTTTCATTCTGTGGATCCCTAATTTTCCCCTCACTTCGAACTTTGGAGTCTGCTAAGGAATTCTGTCACCACTTAGGTGAGGTGCTTAGAATTAAGTATTCTGTACCACCTATGCACAGTAGTGACCACGAGTTCAAGCTTGGTTTCCTTCAGTCTAGGTGAAAGGTGCAATTAAGCAATTTCAAATGATTGACTTAGGAATCTTAAAATTATTCTAAGGGAATTTTGGTGTGATTTCATCCAATTTGTGTACTATATCATGCCAATTTACAAAATATTTGTACAGATTACTGTGGAAGGGAAGACACTAGTGTATATTTGGAGAAGGTGTGAGGATGAAGTCCTCATATGATTATCCTGCTACAACAGCAGAATCAAAAACCTTCTGGACTCTGCTTCTTCTGCCATTGAATTTGTTCTGAAATCAAAACTTACATTTGTCGTGACAAATAATTAGTAGGTAAAAGTGATGGTTTTTTCTTCTGAGACAAAATGACTAATGAAGCACTGTGAAGATTGCTCTATATTGAGAATTCTTAGAAACATTTTCTAGGACTTAATGGGATTTTATCTCCTTACTTTTCTGGACTGTCTGTAATGTTTTAGGTACATACGTGATTAGGCTGGAATTCCCTTTAGATCCTGTGAGGTTTTAGAGTGAGTTCATTTCTGTGCATGTTCAGAAATGCTTGCTGCAGTTGCTAGCTCCATGAAGCGTGTATACACTTTACCCTGAACCTTCATTAGATGTAAACCAGAAGCTAAAGCACCCAGTTTAAAGAAAAAAATTGCCCTGGGGAGGCAACTGAAAATTGTATAATCAGTCATGGAGGATGGAGCACCCAAGACTGTGATTTCAGAATCCACTTCAGGTGTTCTAAGTTAACACTGCTGATGAATAAGGTGGTCTGATGCCTGGCTGCATTTTCTAATCTCCTCCCTTGCACTAGCGTTTACTGTTCATATGGCTGTGTTGTCAGCCAGACCTATTCCCTCAAGCGCCCCTTTCAGCAGTAGCAAACACTTAGATTGGCTAAAATCAATCATGATGTCCTGCACTGGCCAGACTGATCTTTTTCTCTGGGTCTTCTCTTATCTATCTCTTGTGATTTGATATTTAAAAAAAAAAAATATTAGGCTATTGTATCAGGTGCTTCCCCTGAATCAATCACCTGCCATTTCAGTGAGACAGCATCTTAAAATAAGCATCAAGCTTAGTCCGGATTATACGATCTGTGAATTCTGTGTTCATTGTGATGGATTTTTTTTTTTTTTAAACTAAAAAACCAAGGAATTAATTTAAATGTCAGCAAGATCAGCTTCCACCTCTTTTAGTGAAAGCATTCATGTCAGTATGCTTGTCTTCAAACCCCAAACTGATTCTCAGGTTTCCCCAAGATGCCAGAAGTCCCATCTGTTCTCTACCCAGTTGCCAAAGTCTCCAGTGTCTGTTTTGGCAGTTGCAGTAATTTGTGTTTTTCTTGGCCAAAACTATCTTTGATACAGTAAAACGTGAAACTTGGAGAAACGTAAAAACGTAAAATAAAGTGCTGCAAACTGCTGTAATAACTGTATGTCCAACTTCACATACACGTATGCTTCTTAAAGATTATGCTTCTATCACATACATTTCACATACAGCTGAATTTATAGTTTGTTGCGGAGTTGGGATAGCATTATAGAATTTATTTTCAGCTTCTTCTGGAGTGTACTGGAATCCAGCTGTATTTCAAACAGAAACATGAAGCTGCTTGGGTTGGTTTGCAGATCCATTCTGGTACGTGTAGGGCCCTGTATATGTATGACCAGTATTTAGGAGGAATATATTAGAATGAATAATTTCTCTCTCTCTTTTTAATTTTTTTTTAACAGAGGCTCCAACTTGGGAAAAAAGAAGCAACACATTTGCCACATACCAGGATGTGGCAAAGTATATGGGAAAACTTCACATTTGAGAGCTCATCTCCGCTGGCATTCTGGAGAGCGTCCATTTGTTTGTAATTGGATGTTCTGTGGCAAAAGGTTCACTCGCAGCGATGAGCTCCAGCGACACCGAAGAACGCACACAGGTTTCCGGTCTTTGATTCTGCTGTATTTAACTAAAGGAGTGCTATGGACAGGGCTTGGATAAATAACTTGTAAGAGGAGAACAGATCTTTGAATTGGATTGTTTTTAATGCAGTGTAATTTTTCTAAAATCAGCTAATACTTATTGATACTTAGACACTTTGGAATCTTTGGTAAGTCTGAGGAGGTGAAACAGCTGCCTCTTGATTCAGAACTGACGTTTAGGCTAACATTTAATGTAGCATGATCAGAATACTTTGATTCAGGCTCAGCAATGCATTTCATTTGTTTGAACCGGATTATAACTCTCTTTGTATCTTAAAAATTCAGTAAGAAAAAGCAAAATAGAGGACTAGGTGGCCTGGAGATTAGATATCATTCCTAAAATCAAAGAAGAGCATGTGATGGTGCATCTTTTACTTTCATGGTTAGGCAACTGATTAAGAACTTCAGGTTCACATTTCTCCTTCTGTCTAATATAAAGAAAAGAAATTAATGTAGATATTCCACCTTTTCAAGGAGCAGCTAGTTTAAAATCTATTGTCCGTTTTATCTGTTTTCCTACAAACTAAATCCATATTTACATTCTACAGGATGTTTTTAATGGTGTACTTTTGTGTAGACATTTTGGATGCTTGAAGCCAAGTCGGGGTATTACAGTTTGTCTGGATGGACAGACTGATGGTTTCTAAAAAAAGGCGAGTTAAATGATCCAGTTGAGGATGTGGTTAATGGCTCCTAGTGTAGCTGCCTACCAGTAAAAAGTAGGGAACTGCAGGGATCTGTCCTTTGACCTCTTTTAAAATCTTTATCGCTGACCTGGAGGAGTCAACAGAGTTTACCCTTCTTTGGTTTGTGGATGACCCCAAACTGGAGTGACCAGTCGATGCACTTGATAGCGAGGCTGCTATTCAGAGGGACTGAGGCTGAAGGAGTGGCTTAACAGGAATCCTAGGAAATTCAGGAAGAATAGTCACAGAGTACTGCACCTGGGATGGAATTAACACTTAGAGCAACACAGGCTAAGCATGGAGAGGTTGGAAACAGCTCTACTGAAAAGTACCTGAGAGTCTTGATAGACAAATGGAACGTGATCAAGAGCCAGCAGCAATGATGCCCAGAGCTGTATCAACAGAAGCAAAGACCCTGGTCACAGGGAAGTGATTATCCCCGTCTTCTGGTTAGACTGCATCTAGAATATGGTATCTAGTTTTCAGCACCCATATAAGAAAGACATTGATGACAGGATTGAGTTCACTAGTGAGTGACCAAGATAATCAGGAAGCTGGAACATTTGCCTTAGGAGGAAAGGCCATTGGATTCAGATGCACAAAGAGAGCAGTAATGGCAGGGGGGAGCTTAGTAGTAATTTTCTAGTTACCTGCAGAGGCCAGCATTAAGATGGCAAAGTTACTTTCCCTGATGGTGCATTGACTGATGGATGAGAGACAACTGATGTATGTTGAAATAAGAAAGGTTCAGAACAGCTATAAATAAAAACTTTGTAATTGTGGGAATAACCAGGTGCTCATAGGTGACTGCTTAGAAAGAGATCAGAACACAGACTCTCAGAGGTCCTTTCAAACCTGAACTACCCTATGATCTTGTGTGTCAGTTTTAGGTGTGATTCTGCTCTAGGTCATACAGTCTTCCCTGTCCATCATTTGGTAGGTTTCGTTCTCCTCCTAGAAGTTATTTATTGGTAATAATGGCAGTGAAACTTAGCAGCCTGAAGATACGAGATAGCGGTGTTCTCTAGCATGCCTGAAAGATCTCCCCAAACTCAGTGACACACGGAAAATGAAATCAGTTCTTATGTAAACGATTGCTATGGGTGTCAAGAAATGTAACACACAAGTTTATCGTGTTGGATCACTTTCTTCCTCAGTATAATTTTTGTTAGAGTTCTGATTCTAAAAAGCAGTAAGTTTAATTTAATTTTTAATGTTCTTGAATTTTTTTTTTCTTCTTTGACAGGTGAGAAGAAATTTGTCTGTCCAGAATGTTCAAAACGCTTTATGAGAAGTGACCATCTTGCCAAACACATTAAAACACATCAGAATAAAAAAGGTATTCACTCTAGCAGTACAGTGCTGGCATCAGTAGAAGCAACATCTGATGATACTTTGATTACTGCAGGAGGAACAACACTTATCCTTGCAAATATTCAACAAGGTTCTGTTTCAGGAATAGGAACTGTTAATACATCTGGCACCAGCAATCAGGATATTCTTACCAACACTGAAATACCTTTACAGCTTGTCACAGTTTCGGGGAACGAGACAATGGAGTAAATATTACACAAGATACCTATTAATTGTGGTTATTTTTATACAGTAGTGAGAAGAATATTGTTCCTAAGTTCTTAGATATCTTTTTATTGATGTGCAAAAATTTTTGGATTGACAGTAACTTGGTTATACATGACACTGAAATGCCTTACTTTGTATGATATTCCATAGTATATTAAAATGGTAAAATTGCATGGGTTTTGTAGGTACTTTTGGAATCTAGAAGAGATGAAATTTTACCAAGTTATATTAAAAAAAAAAAAAAAGAATTTAACGATGGAAATGGTAGTCTAACCAAATGCATCAATCCTGTGTGGTTTAGTGTAAAAAAAATGAGAACATGTTGGTATTTATCTATTGTAAGATAAAAGAAGTTGATGGGTGAAAAGAAATCACATTATGATAAAAGAAATTTTGTAATTTTCTTGATGACTGGAATTTTTATTATGCATAACTGACAAATCAAGTTTCCAAGCAAATGTTACATAGTGTAGGCTTTACTTAGCTCATCAACTTGTCATTTTGAAGCTAATTATTTTAATTAGGTTAACTATGTACAATATTTTAAGCATTACTCTTGTAAGATTTTGCAAACTACATTTTAACATGGAACTCTAGGGATAGTCACCTTTTAAATCCTGTTGAAAAGCCATGTTTAAGATTTAATTTGCCAAAATGATGTCTTGTTAATATTCTTTCAATAACCAAGGTGGGCAATATAACCAATGTTTAAAAAGCTTAAAATGTTAAGAAAAATAAATATGTATAGGTTGAAGCATTTGGGTGGTAAGGCAAATGTTATAGTGAAGTATATCCCTTCTTTTGAACATTGGAGGACCAAAAAAAGGTGTATTGCGTCTCAGCAGTGATTTTTATCAAATCTTTTTCCAAAAAAACATCTGTCTGCCAGGGCCTTAAAAGCCATCATGTAAATTACCAGTAAAGTATAACATATGCAAATACAAAAGAAAAATCACTTCCATGTTGACAGTACTCCCAAACATATGGATATAGTCATAGTGAACTAGGGGGGTTATGAGGCTTTTATTTGTTTGTTGTTTAGTTTTTGGTTAGTCAATCTGCATTTAAATATCAGCCATCTTTCCTTTTTTGCTTCTTCCCTTAAAAATTGTATGTATCCAGTACATTTAACTGATAAACATATATGTTTTTTATTATGCTGAATTTTCTTTTTATTTTTTAATTACTGTTTATATTTTCAATTATAGAAAATGTACAAAATGAAGTTATATAGCCAGTCTGTAAGTGCTATACCATTTTCAAAAAATGTACAACAATAATTACTGCAGTTCACCTATTTACAAACATTTGGAAATCTGTTCATTTGTTATTCTTAAAACCACCTCAAATTTAAAGGCTACCTTATTGTACGTTTAAAGTGTATTATAACAGTGTGGTAGTTAATAAAACACTATTTTTTTTTCTTTTGACTTGAGTTTACTGTGCTTCTTGTTAACTAACAAGGTGTAATTTCATAATATGTCTTGATAGCCTGAGATGTTTTATTATTTTGCACTAGGTGGTGGGAAGCAGAAACAGTGTTTCCTTTCCCTATGGGTACAGAGCTGGTAATTTTCCATCTCCTCGCTCAGAAAGCCCCATCTGTATGTGATGGACACGAGTGTGCTGTGTTGGTGTAGGGGGGACGTTTTGATCTTCTGCTGAGCAGGGCAGGGAGAATTTGTAGGCCCCGTCCTGTAGGTTGCGTGTAAGTCCTCTGACACGTGCACAATACGTGGAATATTAATAAGGAGCTGTGACCAAGTGAGAGCTATGAGATTAAAGAGAGTAATGGTTTTATATGATGCTCTAATGAAAATGAAAAGCTTTTATTTGTGAAGTCTAAGATCTTGGAGTATCAAATGACAGAGGACAGACCAGGATAATTTAGGATAAACCAGGCAGAGTTCAGCCTAGAAAAATGAGAACTGGAAATCATGTAGGAAAGATTTTCTGAATTTGCAGTTTAGTGGAAGAAAATAATTAATGCAAATCTTTTACAGATTCAGAGCAACAGGAATTGACAGGTACAGAGAAAAGGGAGTTAATTCACCATCAGTTTAATCGTCTGTTTAATAAAATGAATTATGAAATTGGTTGGGATGAGAGCAGCAGCTTGAGGGAAGACAGTTCTGCTTAGACTTGCAGTGTTCCATGGATGTTGTAAATGTATTAACATACTCTGAATCCACTTCCTTTGGGCAGGTGAGTGAGCTTGGTTTTCAAAAGCTGTTTTAGTATACAGAGCATATTAATATATTTCTGATACTTGGGTTCTCTTTCTCATCTCTTAGCCATCAGTAGCTGTACCTGGTGCATTATTTTAAGTGGGAGGGAAGAGGGCTACTTTCTTACTTGAACTGCTTTACACAAGTTTTATGGAATGACATTTTCACTGATGTTCATCTGTGGGTGAAGGCGTTTCGGTGTCAAGGGTTTTGATGCCTCGTTGATGATGAGATTGCTTTATTTCTCAGAGCTTTTATGCTCACTACATCAAGTGGCTACTTTAATTGGTGTTTAGGTAGCACATTTTAAAAAAAGATACGTTTTTGTTGAGAAGCTTTAGAAGGTAGATGTTTTGGAAAACAGTAACTCTGGAAGTCTCATGAAAAGCCTGCAGCCCAAGTGCTGTCTGCCTAATGGCTCACAGCCATAGTGTTTGTGTTGTGGGATAGTAATTTCTGAAAGCTTCCTGCTCACCTCCAGGGCAAAGATTCACATGCCCAAGTGTAAGATCTTTGGTGCATCTAGGATTGTTGCTACCTCATGGCCTGCTTTCCTGGTCCTCTAGGCTGATACCAAGACAGGAGTGCATTTTGTAGAATGCTTTCCTGTTCTTCATGGGTTCCTGACAATGGTTTGTTTCTTGGTGTGCTTCTTGCTTCTTACTGGTCCAGTCTGTATCATTTTACATATTTATTTTCATGTCAGACTTCTCGCTTGTGTAGTTTCTTGGTATGTTAGCCTTTAGATCCTTGGTTGGTTTTTATCTCTTGCAGTCTTGTATAATCACTAATTAAGAAGACCTTAAAACTGGGTCTGCAAGAGAGCGTGAGCTTGAGAGCATTGTGTTACCCATTTCAGTGGTTCAACTTTCAGTAAGTACAAGGCCTGTCCATACACTTGCTATAATCTTAGTATTTTTGGGTCCATTCCTGAATGAACTAATGGTTTGATCCTTGCAAGTTACAAACTAACAGTGATTCTTGCAGAGAACAAGAGCTTTTAATCATTGCTACTTACCAGGTCAAGGAGCAATATGACTAAGGATAGTATCATTATTACTGAAAGACTTGTGAGGAGCAGGATTTCTGGTCTGATGATGCAGGTTTTCCTCTGGCAAGGGACTCTGCAGAGCACTTTTCTGGGCTTGTCTGAACAAGACATAGCAGGCCTTGGTTTTAGGCATTTTAAGCAGCTGGAATCAGTAAGATAAGCCTTCCCAATGGCTTCAGGAAAGCTCTGGTACGTTCTCTCACAAGTTGTTGTGGGTGCTGGGAAATGAAGGAATGGAGCTAATAGTCACCTGTCAATAGTGGTTCTTGGCTTCTTTAAGTAAAGAACTAATGAGCAGCTGGCTGTCTTTCCCCCAGGTTTTTACCACTATCATTAACACCAGGAGTGTGAAGCATGTACTGTAGAAAAGGGCAGAAGATGACATGGCTGACTTAACTAGACAGGGGTAGCAGCCATTGTCCACAACGGTGGGGTACTAGCGGTTGGCATCAAGTTGTTCTGTGCTCTAGTTTCTAAAAGATGGTATCAAAAGGAAGCATTTTTTACAAGCCATTTTACATCCAATTCCTTCTTTCATCTTGGAACTAAGGGGAAAAAAAGCCATTTCTGACTCAAAACAGAGTCTCTGTGTAATTCCAGAGCTCACGTTGGCATCTTGACACGGACCAAGCCTCTGTCTGGACAAGTTGGTACCCTTCTCTATTGCTGAGTTGGCAGAAGAATGCCATGAAAATTACCTGCGAGGAAATAACTTTCTTTCCCCAGCTATGCATTTTCTTTAGTCAGAAGACTTGGTTACACAGATTTTGAGCTCAACATGAGATGGGCACCACCAGGAAAAGGTTCCGATGCAAGATTTGGAACTATTTTTGTTGCTTGAGCACCGCTTTTCTTACGGCCTCTGAAAGTTCAAATCTTGACCATGCTCCTGCTGTGCCTACAGATATAACAAATTTACTTCTCTATGTATCTTAAATGTAGCTGCATTTTTCACAAAACTAGTTGAAGGACAACACCTTTGCAAGGATTATAGGCTGATAGTTCACCATAGCAAATAATTTTCGAACAGCAAAAATTAGTTGATAAGTGGTATCACATAATCCATCACACCTTTCCCTGGAAAGGTCTTTCAAGAAGGAATCTTGTGGTCCCTGACAAGAGAAGAACCGTCAGAGAGATGGTTGAGCTGGGTTCCAGGCACGGACAAAATATCACCAGAATCTTATATCATCTAAAGGAGTCTCTGACTTTCACGTATGCTGGGCCGCTCACCTACCCACATTCTTAAGTTCTCCCTTCTGTTTCTATGGAACCTACTCCTCTATGTAAGGTATTCCTACAATTTTATTTATAATTTATGCACAAACACCACAAATGGCTACTTCTTCACAGTTACTTCCTAGCTGGATGTTTTTCTTCCATCAGGACATGTTTTGATTTGACAAACACAGGAGAATGTAACAGTCTACTCCATTATGTTGCTATCTGAAGAAGTGGCATAAGGTTTGCAGCGAAAATCAGTGGGATTCTGTGCATGTGATTACCCTGTGGCGGAGGCATCATGATGATGTTTGATGGGACTATTCCACATTTACTGCTAAATTGATTCCTGATTTCTGTCCTCTGTCTAGGCCACTGCATGAATCATTATCAGTACATGGGGAAAGTAGTAGAATACAAAAAGACCCTATTGGTCCTGCCACTGTGGTTTTGGAAAATTTTTTTTTATTCTGTCAGCCATTCTTCTCCCTAGAAGAAGTACTAGACTCTGATTCTAGTACTACAAGTGGTACCGCTGGAAGGTTTAGTGGTGAAAACAATGGCTCCTGAAAGGGAAGTAGCCATGTCTTGTTAGCGAGGCTGCAACCTGCACTGGGACCTCCTACTGTTCTGAGCTCCTGCTATTTCTGGTTGTACTCTTTGCCTGTTTCAGAGAGGTTGAGCACAAGCTAATCTGGCACAGCTGTATCCCTTACTAGGTAAACATTGTCTCCCTGTTGGGAACTCAGCTATAGCCTTGCATAAAGAAATGTAATGTTCAAATGTGGAACAGGCAGACACAGTGCTGTATGGCAGCCCTTTGCCATAGTTTTCAAGAGCAGCATGGGGAAGTGCATGAGAAGACCTGAGGTACGTGACCTGGTAAAAGCAGCTTGTACCAGACACTGAACAAGCAGGTAAGAAAAGAGTGCTCTTGTGGACTGGTAGGAAGACTTGTGAACGGAAGGACAAAGTGAGGACAGTGGGAAAGAGGTAGGAACAGATGGGTTGGATAAGTGACTTGGAGTAAGGTTGCAGAAGGCTGTGGAGACGCACAATAGTAAGAGTTAATATAATTTGTGGATCCTAATCTCTGGTGCTCCACTGAAACCTTCTGGGATCTGGGTTGCAGACAAGTGTGACTGCAGCCATTTGGGTGGGGGCTGTTGAGGAGTCAGACAAGATGAAATAAAGCAAGGAAAGGGGGCTCAAAAACATAACTTGAGAGCTGCATAAAGCTTTCTGACATTCGTGGTGCTTTTGAAGCAGTCCTTACTGCCTTCTGGTTCTTCACTGACCTGTGCCCCTCTCTATCTTGTTGTAATTCTCCTGCTAGGTCACAGATACTATAATCCCAGCAGAAGCCCATGTGCCAGACTGAGGTCTGCCATAGTATGCAGTATTGCTTGAGGACTAATGGAATTTGTATCTGGAAATATGCACTGCTATAGGTGATTAATGATGGAGAAAAACAGGTATGCATTGAAGCTTGAACTGTGCTGCTTGAGCCACGTTTTGGCTGAATCCTTTCATTTGAAGTACAAGGATACTGTGTCTAGTTTAGGATATAAGTATGGGAGAATGGGTTGGTCCTGTGGCAGCATCAGGCTTGCTTGCCTCTTCACTTCTGCGGCTCTTTTGCATGTTGGTTTTATTTATTGTCTGAGGAAAAGGTTATTTCTCAGTTGCCCAGCCCCACAGGCCTTGTTTCCCTGCTGTGGTGAGGGCTGGTCTCCAGGGCTCTTGCAGCCACCCTGTGATGGTCCCGGCCCCACAGGACGCTGGTGGTGGGCGTGGGGCGCACAGACCCCCCATCCCCACAGCCCCACAGCTCTGCGGCTGCCACGCTGCCTGTGCACGCTGACACACGCTTGGAGCTCAGTTTGAGTAATGTTACTGCTTTGGGGTCCATCCCCAAGGGCTGCCCAGGTCCTGCTGAGAGGGAGAAGGGCAAGCAGGTGGTGAGGGTGGCGGGGACAGGTGTGGGTGCAACCGTATGGCATTGGCGGCCTTTATTTTTAAGTGATGTTTGGCCAGCGTGCTGCCATGCCAGTGAGGGTTGAGGCAGTGTCATAGGCAGTCATAGGTGTCATAGCCTTGTGTTCCTGAATTAAATCCAGAGTTTTGTCTGGGGTTATTTGTGCCAAAGCTGCTGTCTGTCTGAGATAATGGGATTTAATAATAATTTTTCCATGTACATTTGTAGCTGTTTTTACTACATGCAATCTGTCCTAAATACATAATTACAGCTTGAAATGCTTCCAAAGGAGCTACTCAAGTCTTTTCTGTAAATAACACACCTTTTAAAACTATATTCATTCTTAATGTCATTTTGGGACTTTTCTTACATTTCCTTAAAAAAAAAATTCCTGCTATTTACCTGAAGAGCTGAAATAGTGCCATTTTCAGTTGTGCTAACTAGCTTTTTATATGGCCAATGATGTATTTGCTCATCCGAGATTTGAAGTGAGAGGGGTGCTTTCCAGCTTCCCTGAAAGTCTTAACAATCCTCAGAAGAAGAAGTAGCTATAAAAAAACCATTTCAAATGCGGGAGGATTGAAGGATGTGGCCAATTTTACAGTTTTCCTGTTCAGCACATGTACAATACTGAACACTACTGAGTGGGAATAATCATGGCCAAGCTCAAACTTCAGAAGCAGAGTAAGAGAGGTGAACTGTCACTTCCCAGTGCTAATCCCCTCACTGCCTTCATTTTCAGCCTCACTTAATACTTGTCTCTTCTGCAGCTCTCCAAATTTCTTAGAATCCTCTTTGTTCCTCCTGCCTCTTCAAGCAAGAGCAACAGATGTTTCCTGCTATTTCTGAAAGGTAGAGAGCATTGGGGTAGAAGTGGTCAAAACTTTGTTCTGTGCTGCTTATGAGTGAGGCAGTGTGTGAATAAACAACCTGAGTACCCTGTTCTTGAATGTTGAACACGTAAAAAGGGGGCAGAGTTAACTGGCCTGATGTCACTTCAAGGGATCTTTACATCTGGGAATGTTGAGGTTAAAAAACTGTTTGTTAATCTTTCTTGTCCAGTCATGCATAGGTTTCAAAACTTGATTCAAGATGCATTATCCCATCTCTATAATTTCATGCAATAAAGCCTATACAATTAGAGAAAATTCTCGCTTTATAAAAATATAGAATTAAGTTTACAAATTCATAAATAATTTATTGCTTACAGACAAGTTATATTCTTTTGTTTTGGCAAGTTTTATGACAAAAGTCATAAAGGGATTGCCACATTAAAGCTCGGTTCAGTGTTATGCCACAAAAAATAAGTCAAGTGAAACACTTTTATTATTTTGAGTAAGGGCTCTAAATTTTCTCCCAATGTACATGACTTTTGTCATACTTTAGAAACTGACCAGTTTTGAAACTCAGCACCAAATACTGTAAGGAGATTGCAGATTTCCGAACCAGAGCATGTAAATTGCTGTAAAAGATTACAAAAAATTTCTTAAAAAATTAATAGTTATCTAAGTTATTAAAAAATTAACACCAACCCTCCCCCCCCCACACTTGACATGTCAAATATAAACAGTTTGCAATCTGAATGTTTAAAGACTGGCGTGTGCATGCAAAATGTGATTTGTTTTTCAAGTGCACTGTTCAGTACATATTACTGATCCCAGCAATTTAAACTGACATTTCTCTTTGAGTATATTTTAACCAGTGCTTAATCTGAGGAACACTTGATGTAGCATAACTGGAAAATGCCACAAAAGCCAAAAGTTTTCTACTCTTTTCTAGTTTAGTTTCTATGTTTGACAGCACACTTTTTGATATATCCATTTAGTGTGTGCAGATGACTTGTGCATAGCAGACAAGTGAAATATGAATTTACAGTCCCAAGATTCAAAACCTGAGAAACAGGTACTGTATTTGAGGACTGTCAGGTAATGTGGGGCTTTGTTGTTTATAAATGAGATCTTGTACCTGTTGACATATATCCTTTGTATCTGTAAACTTACTAAGGCAAATATATTATTGCTTGTTAACTTAGATCCCTATTTCTTGAAGCATGAAAGTTTTGTATGTGCTAAGGAAGAAAAATAGAAAGATCCAAGACTAGCTACAAACAAGCACCTGAGCTAGAAGCACATCCTTTCCTGATTATCTTCAGCCAGGTAAGCATAAATACTTGCATTAAACTGTTAAACTCTTTACTTCTGTGCTCTTCTCTCTCATTCCTTTTGTTTCAAGGACTACAGAAGGCATGATAATGGCAGTCAAGGGTTGTGGTGGAATCTTCTCTCCTTGGTTGTTTAGGAGGTGCAGAATTTCATTCAAGGTGTTTATTAATTTGAGACAGCTGCTTTAATGAGCGCATCTGCCACATTTGGATCAGAAGCAGACTATTTCTGTCAGTCATCTCTCTGTCTTAACATTTTATTTCTCTATCTCTTCCCTATTATTTATTTCCCCTAACTTTTATCTCTCTGGAGTCTTGCCTTTTCTCTCTCCCTGTTGTAGAAAGTACAAAGAGTATATTGTTTTAGCCTTTCTGAGCAATTTTTAGTTCTTACACATAAAAAATATTGTACATTGTCAGTGCATTACTGACTTTTGCTAGATTCCTTTTGCTAAAATTTCTGCTGTTACTATCCAGAACTTCACCAAATTCTGGAGCAGTTGTCTCTTCCATTTTAAAAGACTTCTGAATATCAGAATATGGCATGAACATGTGACCATATGTGAGGGTGTCATGGTTCAAAATTTGGGGTTTCCACTACTGAGAAACCAAGTATCATCTGTGAAAAATCAGAATCCATCTCAGGCTAAGCTTGGCTCTCTGAGTATTCAGCTGTATGAAGTGGCCATTAATTTCAAAGTTGTGCCCACTTAAGAAGAGAGAGATGGCTTTGACTGCTATAAACTCCATGGCTGGAAATCTGTTAAATAAATAAAGCTGCATAGAGGAACAGAGAACTATGGGCTACAAAGGCAGACCAAAAACTGTGAGCTACTTAGAGCTTAGAGATGTGCTAATTCCTGTTGCAGAATGGGACTGTTTCTGAAACTATAAAAGCACAATTAGAGGTACAGCAAGCAAAGAATGGATTCAGTACTCTTTATGTAAATAGAATATTGCCAAAATGGAGGCTTCTATATCCACACAGAAGAGAATGAAAAATCAGGAAAATACAGGATAGCAAAACTCTTAATTTGGTTTGAAGGAAATCATACAAGAATCCTAGTCTTCCCTGACAGAAAGAAGGAAAAAAAAAGCTTCAAGAATATTATGTGGTTATTAAGAAAAACAGTACTCTTCTGTATAATTTTGAATTTCTCATATAATGGGGTTTTTTGGTTTTCTATTTTTTTCATCCTGTCTCTATCTTAGATTCAATTATGTTCCGACTTACTTATATTCAGTTTGGCCTTGCTGGAAAGAAGTTGAATGGCATGGTCAGCCTGCACATCTATTACAGAGATTCACTTAGGCTGGAGTAGAGGCAAATAGAAAAAAAATCTTCTGATTAAACCTTTATTTAGGACATAACATAATGGACTTTGAAAGAAAAGGTGGAGCTACCTGAAAAATGGTATTTCGTCCAAGAACACTGATGGAGAGGAATGCTTACATTATGAGAGAAAAAATGTAGCAGCTTTGGCAGCAAAAATGGAGAAAAGAGGCTGATAGAAACAAATCGCTAGATGAAATAAAAAAATATTTGGCAAAGAAGCAGAGGAGCACAGATTCTGAAAGAACCCTCAAGCAGCTTACTATCCTTAGAGGCCAATTAAACCTCAATCAGTCAGAAAAGACAGAAAGAGCCCTCTGCAGGCTTAATGAAAATTTATATCAGGCAAAATAAAGCCCTGAGATTATTGGCATATAAGGTGTAGAATGCTAAGAGAAACAAGCTAGCTTGGCTATTAATAATACTGGGGTGGTGTTTACATTTAAAACAAAATATATTTGTAAGGTCTTTGAAGGTTTTCTGTGTCCATCTGTATGTTAAAAAAGAAATGAGCTCCAGCTGACAAAATAATGTATGTAATGAAGCAAATATGCCCCCAGGTTCCAGCTGCCCAAATCACCTTTTGAAGCTATCTGAGTAAGAAAAAAATTAGAAAATATCTTCAGAAAATTTTCAGCTAGCCTGGATATTGTATCTTTTAAATACTTCTAAACGTCTTACTTAGCAACTTGTAAAGACTGGTCAGCTTTTGCTTTTGGTAGTTGATACATTGCTTGGCAAGAGCTGGCTAAAGCTGGCTAACATTTAATCTGTGTTAAATGTCATTGTTGTACAGTATATTAGAAGGATATAATCATCAACATAGACACAGGTTAGAATAAGGTCACCAGTTACTCAAAAAAATAGACAGTCATGTCTCTTGCCCTGTGTCCCCATATCTTGGACCTCCGGCAGCCATTTAAAAGTGTGGCAATTGAAGGCTATTTTACTGGCATACCACTTGGCATAAAAAGAGAAGTTTAAGCAGGAAATTCATGTTTTCACTTTCCTATAAGTCTCCCTAAAGAGTCAAATACAAAAATAAATTGGAGGGATTTGTAACTCAGAATTAAAATCGATACTTCTCAAATTTCCACTCTTCAGACATATAATTTTAGCATCTTCAAATGAAGCATATACCAAGCTCCTTGTGACTGCCATCTTAGCTGTCTTGAAAGTCAGTTGTAGTCTAGGTTGACAGACACTACTGGTTCTCCTCTTCCACAGGGTATTCGTATCATACTGAAAAGTTTCAGATGGACTCTGAGTTTAAAAAACTTAAGACGCAGGATCTAAACCCCCCACATTACAAAAGGCAAAAGGAACTAAGGAGTAATTTATATTTGATCTAGAAATAAACATCCAAATTATATTCCATATCTCCTTGTTTAGCTTTCTTAAGGGCAGGGAAAAATCTCTGCATATAGGCTCAGTAGAGAAGTTCAGTCCTCATCCACAGGATTTTTTTTGTTGTTTGCATAGGATTTCCCATATTTGCCTTCAGAATTCAATTGCAAAATTTTGAAACATTTCTGAACCAGTTCCTGCATGCTTTAGGGTAATCCATTTTATTCTTCTTTCTCTACATCTATCTGTTGAAGTACTTTCTTTGGATATACAATGCTCTAATTGCTTTTCGTGCTGTGCAGTTTCTGATACCCTTACAAGTAATACACAATTTAAAAACTATTTTTAAAGATTGAGAATGTAGATATCTATCACTGCGTACAAGTAAAAAAAGCTAAAATTGGAATGAATTTTGTTGCTTTACTTCTCTGTAGTACAAACTGTTATTCCAATCCTTTTTGCTTTATTGATTGATAAGGACTCTCAGCTACATGATAGTTCAGATGTAGGCCTAGGTGCACTTTAGCCTCCTGTTAAGGGATGTTTGATGATCACCAAAACCTTGTTGTTCCTAATAACTGAGGCTGTTTCTCAATGTGTTAAGTCCTTACAGAGAGCACTGAATCAGATTTCTCCTTTTAATGGCTGGCTTGCCTAGTGTAAACACCTCCAATAAGGTGCAAGTCAGTGCTGTCCCTCACGGATATTGTCACCGCAGCCCCAAGTGCTTCTTGCCATGTGTAAGCATCTGAGAGTGCAATGGTCCTGCAATGAGGTATATCAGTTAATGACTTTGTAATGTGTCCTGTCACAAAACAGATACGACATAGAGACTATGAATTGACTCTTCAGATGTGAGCAACTGGAGAGCAAGGTGGGTGTAAATGCGTGCTACTATGTTATCTTGGTGTCCCTACAGTCATTGTAGACCTCCTGCTGCTGAGAGGTTTCTTTCAGAAGTGTGAGTATTTTACCCCCATCATCTCCCAGATTCATGTTTTAGAACCTAAATTATGTCCCTGCATTTGACTTACTGACAGATTCTGCTTAAACTGAAACAGTTAAAATGGCTGGCCACACACACTACCTGAGGATGTGAAAATACATTTTGAAAAGCAGCAAAGTAAAGCAACCTTCTTGAAGAATTAATGGCAGCAAGAGCTTATTTAACCTTCCCCTAATAGGAGGGAACCACAGATGGAGTTGAAGAACAAGTTCTCATTCTTGATACTGTATCTGGTTATGGGTATGACAAGAAGACACATATGAAATTCTCATAATACTTTTTTGTTTAGTTTAGTGAAATCAAAATAAGGCTCTCTTTTGTCTTTATAAAGAAACTTTAGGGTTTTTGCCATGACTTTGTTCTCATGATGACCAGTAACATATGGCAACAGTACTAAGGCTGTATCTGCTTTTTGTACATTTACCAGAGCAGCAATTTTCCTATAGAACTAGAATAAGGAAATTTTTATCCATATATGAAAAGTATGGGCAGAATATATATATAAAACTTGGGCGGCAAGGAATAATTTTGTTCCTGAGACAAAAATTTGAAAGGGAAATGCTTAAGACCTGTTTATCATTTATTTTTATGTTCTCATTAGAATTAAAATACCAAGTGATTGCAAAATATTCAGATCCAGAAGAGATCATTATTTTTATCTTATTCGCCCCTTCAGAATTCCCATGCTTGAATTCAAAGGAAGAAGATCCCAGTTTGGGGCTTATTTATCTGTTTATTTTACTCTGCAATCTAAACAGTTCACCTTTCCTCTTAGTCCTCATCGCAGAGTTGCATAAAGATAATGACATGAAATTCCTTTGGAAAAACAAAGACACAGAGGAAAACAGTGAGTATTTAGTAAGGGGAAGCAAGGGTTAAGGCCTGGGACCGCAGAACAGCTGGAATCTGTTCGTTTTATAGGAAGGCAGCCTGGAGAGGGAGTGTGAACTGCCAGCAGGTGGCTGGGAATGGCCGGATAACTCAGTGGTGGGACTGGAAGAGAGCTCTGCCTCTTACTCTGATGACTCGGCCAATTTCAGCCTGGTTTTCTTTGTGACAGGGGACTTTTGTCAAAGCCCATTACAGTAAATTTAGTATTTCCTTTAAATATAATAGGTTCTGGATCTAACCCTGCTCGTTTTGACAGTTTTTGTTTGCTCTGTCTTTTAGAGCTTTACCTTGCTCTTTCTCAGATGAAGAAAAAAGAGCTGGTTGATCGCTAGACAGGCTTTAAAGGGCGATACACTGATGTGTCCCTTGGAGAAACCGCCTCCAAGTCAAGCAGACACTGTTTTGTTAAGAGAAGCTGCAGCAGACAAGTGTGGGAAGAAAGGCCTGCTGAGGGTTCTCTCCCCTCTCCAGCAAGGAAAGTTATGCTGGCAGAGACAGCTGCTCTTACCACAGTGATGCTTTGCTGTGGTTTGCAGCACTGGTCGACGTCCTTCAGAAGTCCTAGTCATAAAATGGGCTTTGCTGTGGGTGGCACTGTACAAACACAAGAAGCTGGCCCTGCTCCAAAGGCCTTGCAGTGTGGGTGTAACCAGGAAGCAGAAGACCCAATGGAAGTGCAGGTCTGGGATCATAGCACGGCAGTTTTATCAGCATTTAACCGACACGGCAGTTAAAAAAAAAAAACAAAGAAAGTTTGAAGGAAGGATTTGAAGATAACATGGTCCTGCACAGTTATTTCTGAAAATATCCTGCCAAGCATGGAAAGCAGTGTAGCTAAGATATATATGTCATTATTTGACCATCCAACAGGATGGCATTTGGCAGGATTTGAAGAAACCAAGATGGTAAGAGCTTGGAGAAGACTTTTATCTATATGAATGGTTGGGAAAAACGTTACTTCATGCACTAAGCAGCAAGGCTCTGTAATTGTACATGGCTATTAGGAGAGGACCTACAGAGAAGTCTAAGTTGAAGATACCTGACTTATGTGTTTGAAGGATTGGCAGGATGGCAGTATTATGACAGGAGACCTTGTGCAAAGTTAACTTGGAGAGAGAGAAGGGTGAGGATAGTAACAGCTCTCTTTCAGCCACAATGACCTTCAGCTAGTGATCCAGAAAGAGCTGTCAGAGAAAGGATGAGAATGCATGTACTGAAAGATGCAGGTGTTAGGGAACTGAAGCACTTTGTGTTGGCATGTGTACACTATATTTGAAGTCAAAAGAGGTGATTTCTGCGGCTGGGGCAAACACTGAGCAAAGCCAGAGTCCCAAAGAAGTTGCAGTGTAAATGTAAGATTACAGAGTTCAGATGCAGACAGAGGAACACAAGGAAAGAAAACACCTGACAAAAAGCTGACAAACTGGAGGGCATAATCACCAGAATTTATCCATGGAGTCCCTTGAAAGGCAGGCAGATATTAGAAATAAAAGAAAATGGTAAATCCCAGTGAAGAAAGACCAGTGCATCAAGAAGAGTGCTGCTGACTGGTGAGGTCAACTCAGTAAGTCAGTGTACCTCAGAAAAAATTCAAACAGAAGAGATGGAAACAATTTTAGAAAGTACATGCCAGCATCATACAAAGGTGAACATACTGGGGGTTGTTGGTGGTTAGGAAAATGTTCTACAGAGAATATAAGAAGGCTTTTTACAGACAAAATATTTTAACATTTGAAGGAGCAGACTGCAGCCAGAAATCCAATTCCCTCATAAATGAAATACTCATCACTAAAGTAGTGTTCTGTATATTGTTACATGGCTATACCCTTGTTGGTACATTTTGTTGTACCTTTGTTACTTTCCCAGAGTAGTATGTAAATTGTTCAGATTTTTGCCAAGACTCGGCATTTATTAATCTTGGTGTTCTGCTAATAATAAATCCACTTTTTCCAGCTTTATATTCTTGTAAGTGGACAAAAGAGATTATCTCTGAGAATTTACAGAGGTGTTAAATAGAAAATATGGTTGAGAATTCATAGTTGTAATTTCATTGCAACTAGCCAAAACTTTTACTCCAAGATACATTCAGTTGAAACAATAGCACTGTACTCCAATGAACTGTACTAATCCAGTAGAGGCACTGGCTACCTAATATTTTAAGAAAATATTCAGTACATTGAATATACATCATTCAATTGCTTTCTAAGAGAAAAACCCAGTGGCCTATTACAAAATAATTTTGGCAAAAACAAAATAATAAGCTATTTGGCACTTTTGATCAGGCAAACTACTGCTTTAAACTCATGTATGGATAATGAAGTGGCAGTCTGCATAGGAGCTTTAATGACAGTAAGATAATAAATACTGACATGGATAAATTGTCATGATTTGAACAAAAAAAATCCCTGTCAAATTATCATTTTGATGAGGATGGTGCATTTGATTATAATGAAAACAAATGTGCTGGTGGCTCCTTGCAGCAGTAATTTTGTTGTCCAAGATGACATAGGTAGTTCTGAGAAACTTTTTAATTGTTTTATCCACATAATGGCATACTGATCACTTTTATGTCACTGGGCAAGGAAGTAATCTTGACAACAAAAGCTAGATTTCATACCAGAGGTACCACTTTTATATTTAATTCTTTGTTTGTGGCAGCACAAATGAAAATAGTTGTATAGCATGATGACTGGCACAGTGGGATCCATATTGTCCATGTATTTGCACTGGATAGGAACAGACACTGAGACTATGTACAGATACATGACTTGTGTTTAATACAAAAATGTTTGCAGGAGCCCTAATAGTGTGGCTATCTAAAATATTTTCCTTGAACTGCTCAGAGGGTCTGCAAACGATACCTGGTTTCAGTGTAGCTCACCAGGATTGCCCCCAGTGTCTCAGCGGGTGCTTGTTGCATTCTTCACTGCCACCTATCTCCCTGACCACTATGGATGCAGTTGTAGTAGTAAGGGTTTCATTCCCAAATTTATCAGCCTTCCACAGTTATTCAAGTGGGGAATAAAACTGGCTGGATGATGGAACCGCATCAACATTTTGTGTGTTGTTTGCAACAGAAGCAGATCTGCTCAAATCTTTGTTTAATAGCTTGATTAGATCTGGTTAAATCTTTTCTTAGGGGTTGCACTGGGCACCCCTAAGCTCGGTGCATGAAACATGAAAGCAAACTGTGTCTGTCTTGAGTTTTTGTGAGCAGCACTACATCAAATAAAGAGCAGTGACTTGACGGGCGTAGCTATTGATTTGTGTACCTGAACTAAATTTGTCGTGTTTTTATCAAAGTTATACATTTGAAACTTGCAGGTGGTCATACAGTTCATAAAAATTATAGGAATTAAATTACCCTAGCTTCAAAAACTAATGCTAAAAATTAAGGTAGCTAAGTGACGTATTTTTTATATACGCTGCATACTATTTGGAAAACACATGAATGTATTTATATGTATAGAGAAAAATGGACTGTTTGATACTTTATTTCACTGAATATTTCAGATCCTTTTCTCAAAATCACAGATGATATATTTATTTGTCTATTTATTGATTTGTATTTATATTTAATTTAGAAAAATATATTTTGCTTATGCTCTACCTTTGTTTGGTTTTAGTAATATCAGAAGATGAAGAGACTGACCAATTTCTTTGTCTTTTAGCATGTTACATTGCTACTGAAACTTTTCAACACTGAACATTTCACTGATTCCCTTTTCTCTGCCATCTGTCTGATCTGGCCTCTTTCCAAAGAATACTGCTTTCCCAGTGGATATGGTTGTCCTGGTACAAGAGTTTTCAGTCAGGGTAAGGAAAATTCACATTATGTTCAGTTGCTTCTTTGATAGTGCATATAAATATTGAATGGCCATATACACTTACAGTTTGTAGATTCTAAGATGCACACTAAAAATACCTGTTTGTCACAAACTCTGACTTGCACTCTATTTTATGGAAAACCTGACAGTGTCTGTTAAAAATATTTGGTTTTCTGTCATTATGTTCTGTGTAAGTTTGCTTATTTTGACAATTACTTTATTACAGTACCTGAAGAATGGATGTTTTGAAGTCTGGTTAAAAAATGTAAAGTTCCAGATTATACACAGCGTTGTAGAAATGTTAATTCAGCATTTTGGAAAGAGTTGTCTTATTTTAGAAGTTCAACATGAAATGTCTTAGAAAAGATAGTGTATTTTACAAGTCGAGCACTTAGGCATGTGCCATTTAATGGACTGTCAAGTTGGGCACAAAATCACAAATCTCTTCTTGACCAATATCCTAAGAAGTCTAGATTTATTTAAATTATACATTGTGGTCACATATTCCTTTAGGTAGTACATCATATCAATAGAGGAATTACATCCCACAGATCTAAGAAAATGCAATGCATCACTAAAAATGCTTATGAGAAAGCATTGTATTTTTACATGCACAAGTGCAGTAACTGTTGAAAAGGTGGAGAGGTCTCATTTCACCTTCTTCCTTTACGCTAGAATCACTTTCATGCTAGTAATGAAATAGTGAATTTTATAGTGAGCAATTGTAATAAAAACCTACCAGATACTGACAACTTCTTTTAGGAGGGGCATGTTATGTTATATTCGGAACCATGCAGATCATCTCTGAACAGTGTTAGAATTTCTTGTCGAACAATTAACTCTGGGTATCCCAGAATACATCTCACAAGCTTCACCTTTTCTTTAAGAGAGAACTGTCTTAGGTTACCTGTAGTCCTGGTTTCAAGAAGGGATTTTCATCCATTCAACTGAAAGAGTGAACCTTTGGCTTTCAGGATCTATCGCTGTGTCAGAGTCACTTCCAGCTCTTGGCTAGGATCTTGAAACAACTGTCTGCTCAAGCAGCGAGCTCCAGGGTTACCACTGAGTCCTGTGTGTGCTGGGACAAGACGCTGGGAGTTCAGTCAATGGTTTGAGAATACACGCGGAGGGTAACTGAAAGGCGTCGGCACTCTTTAAGTCTCCCCTAGGCCATAACTTGAAGACTTGCATTTCATTTATACAAAGGCCTTTTCCCAGTGCCCTGGCAGTACAAATGTTGCATTCCCTTAGCCTGTTCTGAACTGCAACTGTGGGAGTAGTGAATGTAAGCATGTCTTCATTTTTTGATGTGTGCTGATACACTGAAAGAATGATTGGTAAAGGAGAGTCGGAGTGGCTGAAACCAAGGCAGCCAAGGACAGCAATTTCACTCCAAAGGCGGATAAAATTGATAAAACTGGCATGTTAAAAAGCTTCCTACTGAGTCTCTACCTTGATAATTTAAAAAGTCTCCCAGGAGAAATAGAAAACATTCATTTTCTGGGTTTCATCTGGCATTTTAGAAAGTATATGTTCTACCCCAGTGTACAACCTATAACGAGAAAGCTCTCATCTTTTGGGGGTTAATGAGTTCAGTACATAAAGCAATTGTTTCTTCATTTATTTATAAGTTTATAATTATCCTAGTGTTGCTGTGAGTTTTTATTTGAAAGATTTAAAATTTCCCCCAGTGATCAGCATTCAATGTAACTGTCTGGAATTGTATCTGGATTCCATTTTGTGCAATTATGATATTGGTTTACCATCATTTCTTTACTAAGCAGACACTCAGCACCTAACTCATTGTGCAGGGTGTAGCTTTACAGCCAGATGATAGTTATTACTCTGGTAAGCTGTTTGAAAAAAAAAAACAAACCCACCAGACTCTAACTTGCATGAAAATGAACATATTCTCATGTAAATTCCTGAGGAGGAAACTGGCAGATTAACAAGTATGAAAACAGCGAGCCTGCTCTCTTCACCAAAGTTTGCCCAAAGGCTGGGAAGCAGCTGAATTACTGGATAATATTAATATCTCATTTTTACTGTGAAATAGACATACACTGCCAGATCTTTTTCCTGTGGGGAAAAAAAGAACAGAAAACAACAACAAACACACTGACCCTCTCCCCACCCCAAATTTAGCATGTTGTACATGTCAGATATAAATAGAGTGTGATTGTTTTCAAACTTCAGCTAGCAACTTCGCCATCAATTCTTGTGAGATGAGAATCAGGACTTGCATTTAATGAAATATTCACTGTTATTTAATTACGTGAATGTGGTCAGAAAACTGTCTTTCTGATGAGAACACAGAAATAGGGTTGTGATGTTAAGTATATTGTTCTGTTGCAAGTAGTGGTTTTTGGATTAACACTGTTGACCCTGAGTCCTGTTTCTGTAGACTCAGTTGACAAAAATAGGCTTATGCATGGAATTTATTTTAAAATGTTGTGGGTTTTTTTTTTTCTTAAGAGATAGAGATGTTTGGAGAGGGCAAAATCTGAATCATAGTACTTGTATCAAATGAAAAATATTTATTAATGCTTGTTGCTTTTGTAGACTTTTAATTTCCAAATTAATCTGAGAACTGATTAGTCTGTAGCATTGGGTTTATCTCATTGTTCTATTGTTCCTGGCAGTGTTTAGACCATCATCACTCCAAATGCCAGTTGGAAGGAGGACAATTACTGCCAGTGATTGCCATCTTACTGCCTCTGCAAACCTGGGTGAGTATGCTTGCTCCATGAAGAGTCTATGCATAAGGAGCTACCCTTTGCATTAGAGTGTTCTTCTAGTAGAGATGTGCTGCATGGCAGCTCTAATAATAGCCTCAAAACTACTGTTGTCTGCGTGGTCTTGTCTCCCTGTTCTTTTTCTTCCCATGCCTGCATCACCAGTGTTGGAGCCGTCTAGAGCACAGCGGCAGCACGACCCACAGTGTCTCTGCCTCCTGGGTTCGTTTTTGCCCCTCCATGGCAGAGCTGTTAATCTGTTTCAGGTGCCTCAGCAAAGCTGGAAAACATCCAAAAATTTGGCCATACAACTGAGCCCATGCTAAATAATGTAACTTTCCGTATGAATGGCTCCTTCAAAGCCAGTAGGACCACTCAGAGAGGCTAAAGCTTGGCATGTGGGTCAGCGCTTTTAGTACATGTTTTCCTCTTTTGGAATGGCTATGTGGATGTGTATTTTCAAGTGCTGTGAAAGGGAAGCCCATCCCACATCTAGAGCCATCCACAAAAATATTCTGGATAGCAAAGACAGCGGAACATGTCAGTCATGCTATCCTTGTACTACTCAGACATCTGTGAAAATTTCATGCTTCTGTGAGCAGATTCTCCAAAGGGCTGAATTTGGCTGTATGTCTTTGAGCACATACTTCCATTTTCCCTGCTGTGCCTGTCTGTTGTATGTTTTTAATTGTCCTCAGTATTTGGAAAAAAAAAACAAAAACCCAACCACAAATTAAATAAAGTGTATATATAACAGGAGAGGGCAGGCTTAAACTGGCGAAAAGCAAGAATAACAGACTAGCTGTAAACCTGGTAATTCTGTTCCCAGCTCCTAGTGTGTGCAGGAAATGCAGCACATATGGCTCATGGAATCACCTGGAGCTAGGCCTCTCTGTTGCACCTTGGCGTAGGAGAGCAGGAACAAAGCAGAGATGCAGATTGTAACCCTTAGTGGCCTGGTGTCTGGCAAGGATCAGCTTAAGCCTGTTCTTGTACTTGGCTTCCAGTTCACAAATATGAGATGTTAAAAATAGAGTCATTACTGAATGATACTTTTTGTACTGCAATGTGCATATCAGTGCATTTTTGTTGATTAGAAACTTTTGATATAATTCTTTCTAGTGTGTGGGAAATACATATGAATGTAATTGTACCCTTACTTATAGAAAAGTTGAATTTTATTATAATGACACTTCATTTATGATGCTCCTTGCAAAAGCTGTTTCTGATATTATGCTTTTAAGTGAGCTTCTCAGTGTTCCTTACAATCATTAATGAATCAGACGTTAGATAAAGACAGTGTAGGTATGGCAGCATATCATTATACAGGGGAGTAGAGTGAAGCATGAGGATGTAAATATTTACTACATCTTGCACGATGTTGAGGAAAAGATAGCTCGAAGGGTAGGATGATGTTTTTTACTGCCGTTCATAGTGTACTCATCATAAAAAGAACCCTTGAAAACCTCAAACCTTTCCTAACTTCTGCTCAACATTGGCAAAGGATTTTGTCTGGAAAGAAATAAAGGAAAATTAAAAGAAAAAACTCAGACCATCTGATATTGAGTATTTGTTCTGGGGTTTTTAACATTTTATTTTCTTAAAAAGGTTTGGGGTTTTTTTTGATTGGTTGGTTTTTGTTTGGTTAGTTTGGGTTTGGGGTAATTTCTTTCGTATTTTTTGGCATTTTTTGTTTATTTGGAAAAAGAAGAAGGATAAAAAAATCTTCAGAATGATAGAAAATACTTGCATATTGATGCCAATCCATGGGATTTTATTTGTACAAGAGATTCTCCTCAAACTCTGAAAAGCTGCTACTTCTGCCTCCCTTTCTGCTCTAGAAATTTGTTTCCTTTGTTCAGCTTAGTCTACCACAGATCATCTTGATACCACTAAGTATGTGCCCTGTTATACTAATGCACATGCATCTCTGCTCAGTTTGTCTGTCAAAACTTAAATGTTTTTCTGTGTTTCATGCATTTCTAGAGCAAAATGTGTATTAATTTTTATGCACCAAGCACTGAAAAGCAAAACAATTTTACTTTTTTTTTTTTTT
>VXBT01002520.1:0-12984 GCA_013400235.1 Oriolus oriolus | reverse complement strand
TTTTTTTTTTTTTTTTGGTACAGGGGCATCATCACTATCATGGGCTGATATTGTAAAGTTGCATGATTAACTGGAATCTTATGTTTAGAAATAGAGAAGCGCCAAGATTTTGAAGTTGTGAGTATAACTGTATGTATTTTTAGAAATTGAAATGAGCTTATGCAGAGATTTTCAGAATAGACCTAGAAGAAGGAACAGAAAATGTCCAGCAAAGTGTATGCATTCAGAACTTTTAAGAACATTTTTTATATTTAAAAGACAGCAAATACTTGGAACCCTAGAAAAGGGGGCAGCTGTCACCCAGTGGAACTTTTCTTCTGCACTAGCATTTTCTGTTTAATAAAATTTCCGAAATGCTGCTGTGTACTGGGATAATCACTTTAATATTTGAGCTGTATACACAATTAAATATAATTTTATATCTTACATTTTTTAAAAAGTAGTGGACTTAGGAGCATAGTGTAGTCTATGATGCATTAATTGTCAGGAAAACAATGCATATGTTCACTTCAGACAAGGAAAGCCAGAATGTTCTGGCTGTAATTAGCAGTTACTGGGGAGAAGGACTCTGCTTTTCAGAATGTTTGGTTGCAATAGTTGAAATTTGATTAATCAAAATTATTCCATTATCATATTGTGGTTGTTTCAAAAAAGTGGCTTTAGTACAGTGGATTTGGTTTCCAAGTTACTTGGAAAGAACGTTTACCTATAAGTTCATGAATCAAGCTGTCTCTCCCTGTGCAGACTGACTTTAACAGCCACAAGTTCTGAGCTCTGGACAAAATGCTTCAGACCAAAAGCTCTACAGCTGTTTTGGTCCTTTTTATCTCAGTTTATATGTGCTGTGACAATATAAGGTTTTTGGATCAGAGCTGAATTGCATTTTACTGCCCTGATGCAGAAAGCAGAAGAACTTGTATCTTGAAATTAAACACAGCTGGGTTTTCAGTGAAGGTGTTTCAGTGAAGACTTAAATTCTTGAGTCTGACCCTAACTGTTGTAGTCTCACTTTCGTGTCTGCACTGAGTTTGTGACCTCGTGCCAAGTAATCCTCTCTTCAGGATAAGGGCACTGCCCTGTCAGGTTTGCATTCTATAGCATTCACCTTTTTTGCTTTTTGTATTTATTACAATCAGATTTACATTTTTTAAATGTGTTGGGGCTTGCCTGAATTAGGAAAATGAGTTTTGGTAACTTAATGGAAGAAAAGGAAGTGGAGAACAACTGATTTCTTGAAATTTCCCACCTGAAATCCCAGGGATAGGGGAGGAAAATTCTCAGAGATGGCACTCTGAGGGGGGCAAACAGGGGACAAATGTGTGGCTTCGAATACCCTCAAATTCCTGACTGAGTGCTCTAGTTTTTTTATGATAGAAGATACAAGGAGCAGCTTGCCAACACTAATGCTCTTTTAGAAACAGCATTTACGGAAGTAAAAATGTTGTAGCTAGCCAAAACTGTTTTCTAAGTGGGCAGTTACTTTTTGGTTGTCTCAATCTGCATTTTTTAGCACACTCGTTTCTTGGGTTAAAAACCTAGAAGCATTTTTCAGTGTTAGTGACACATGAATGAAGCCGCTGATAGTCACTGAAGGTGTTTTTGCTAAAATAGCCAAAATTAAACATTTTATTGGTGAAAGAGGATAGAAGCAGCTTTAATATCTCAAACTGTTTTGCTGTTCCCTAAGGTTTTTCACACCAGCTACTCATCTCAGCTGGAGAAAACAGCACTTGGGAATCAGAGAGCAAAAGTGTTCCGTGAAGAAGTTTATTCACGAGGAAAGAGTTTCATTGGTGTTGGAAGGCAAACACAGAAAAGTAAACACAGCCCACTGGATTACAACAGGTTAGTAAATACAAATGCTGTAACATTCCCATAGAGCTCTTTCTGTAACTGTTACATGCAATGTGTCGTGTTGTTTTACTATTATCACATTTTTCTAAGTCATATGCCTTTTTTCATTTTTAGTGTGCTTTACTTACGAAAGTTGTTTGAAATTAGTGAATAATAACACTGAGAGACATGAAAGTTTCAGAAAAATGTGGTAAAGAGATGTTAAAATTTAGATGAATCAGTCATTATTAAGGTATTTTGGGATCTGCTGGTTTGGCTTCTAATGTGCATTCAGAACACCATCTTGTGGCCTAAGTTTCCTGTAATGTGTTGCAGTTGTGAGCCATTTTTGTACCTCTCACAACAGCGCTGAGAACTGAGGCACCTCCGACTCCCATGAACATTCTGGCAAAGCTCCCACTGAGCTTTACAGAAGGGAGAGGAAGGGTCATTAGTTGCTTTTGTGAAGTGCAGTGAGGTACTGATGAAATGATCTGTATCAATCTGAATTGCTTTTGTTCAGTACACATGGAGCAACCCCGAAGCAGAGGACAGAGAATATAAACGAAGTATTTATTTAACATCTAGGTGCTAAATTTTAGGTAGCATATTGTAAGTAAAAAACTGGCCTTTTTTCTAGGGCATTGACATACTGCCTTTCAGCTTGTCTTTTTAAACTTTCTGTTGTTTCTTTTTATTCATGCAAAATCGTTAAATTGTAGACACCTCCCTATTGACAAGATACACTTATGTCAGTAGTAAAAGAAGTCTTGGCATGAAAGGGACAACTTTACTGTGGACAAGCATTTCTGAACTATTCTAAATTATCTCTTTTCTGACTATTCACAGCTATGGGCTAGCAGATAAATTCTAATAATTCACAGACAGCAACTTCTTTTGCAGAGAAGTTGAGATGAGAGGGCTGTATTTTGCCATATGCTCTCACTGTCTTTGAAGCATTTCATTTTGAGTCTCTTGTCTGAGAGTTCCATAAGATGGAGAAAACCAGAATTGTTCCTCAAAGAAAAGGATAGTGCAGTTTTCTAGCATTGCCCTACTTGTCAAATTTCTTGTGACTATCTTTGTATAAGATGATATACAAGGACAAATGAAGGAGGTGAGGTAAAAGATTTATAACCGAAATAATGCCAGCACACTTACTTCACCTATACCAGACTCTGTCATGCATTAGTAACTTGGCCTTACCTTCTTGTAAGAAATAGATCCAGATTTTTCTGCTCTTACAATTTACTCATAGGACTGATAGGTTGATTGGGAGGCCAGTCAAGTTAAGGTATGTAGGTATAGGTATAGATATATATGTAGAATATTTTTATATATGATGAGAAATACAGTGCTTATTTTTGCTTTTACTGAAACATGAAAAGAAATAATTTAAATTTGTTTATATTTTCTTTTAGCAACAAGATCTTTATTTGATTTTTGCAGTATAGTTAGCTCATATGTGACACTTCAGGCTCTCCTGTACTATCCCTGTGTCTTTTTATTCTAGTGAGAAAAATACTTGTTTTAGCAAGGCTACTTTCAATGCTTGATCGTATGTGAATTGACAGAACAACCTACATCCTATTTCTATTCCTTTTATTCTGTAGATTTTTGCCTATGCAACTTGCAGTAATTCCTATGAAGCTGTCACAATCTGTTCTATCAAAATTACTTACAGATCCTGTTGTTCAGGGATCGTTGAGATGATAGATTGCTATGGTCTCTCTTGTTAATGTGTGCTTAGGGAGTCCTTCATTTACACAATAGACTTATTCAATTTTTGGTGAAGTGTGATTATTACTCTTGCACAGAAGACACATGCTCCATCTAGAAATGGTTTGCTTATTTTTTAAAGAAAGTGTATAAAAATACGATGTCCCTCCACAAAACTCCACTTTTAACCTTATGAACTAATTGTCTTTACCTTGCCATCTGTTGGACTGACACTTCCATATACTACTGCACTGTTAGTAACAGCTGGCAAGAAGTCCAGCTGCAACAGAGGCAGATGGAAGCATGACTGATGGCTCAGGGTGATTGGAAATCATGGGAAATTCACTGAGAAGTGTATTCCTGTCTCCATCAGCTCAGCTATGTGGCAGAAGTATGGTTAGAATAGTCCAGTACTGGTTGCGGAGCTGTGCATAACAAAATTTTAGTATTTGAAGATACCAGGTAGCTTGAACAACTGTAGTCTAGTTTTAGCCACAGCATTTTTATTCAGCCCTTTTTAATGAGAATGGTGTTGACTTTTAAAACTTTTTCTTACTGAAATTCTCCTTTGATGTTATTATCTTGTTTATAATGCCATTTCTTGGTAAGTCATCTGTGCTGTAACTGAGTAGTCGTGGGTTGAGGATCTAAAATTGTGGCAGTAAAACAGAGAAAAAACTTCAAAGTATAATCCTGTCAGTGTTTGTTTCTGTCTCATTTCCTCTAATGGGACTGTCATGGAAGTAGGCTACGCCCACTTATGCAGTAGCTCATAAGGCTGAGCCCTCTGCTTGAGTCAGGAGCCGCCTAGACTGTGAGCATGCGGGAGAACATGAGCTGGGGAACGCAGGGAGATCCTGGGAGCTGCTTTCTTCATAAGATCAACAGCTGTATCAGCTCTGCTGACTGCACCTTGTGCACTATCTGTTATTTAAGCTTTTGTAGTCTCAGTTGTACTTTCAGCTTTGACTGGGCATGTGAAACAACATACATTAGAGAAAGAAACTAAATAAATGGATTGTATCATTCAGTTTCAGGGGATTTATCCACCCTATCTTGTAATTTTTACTTACATGAATAATTTGTTTACACATTCTTAATTTGAATGGGATTACTTGCATTAGTGATAATGTGAGTAGCAGGTACAGGATTAGTTCCTGTATTTGTCAGTGGTGTCAAAAGCAATAGAATATACAATAATTTGGTTACATTTTCAATTATAATCTGAAATTAAAGAGCTTTATTTTGGAGCTGTTGCTCTGAATAGCAAGTATTAATATTTCTAATTGAATTCTGAGATGGAACTTTCCATACATTTGTAATACAGAAAGCTCTCTCATCATGTGAGATTCACTTGGCAGATGAATGGTCACCACTTAGTAACAATACTAAATCCTGCATTTCAAGAGTCAAAAGGACTGGAATCTGCTTCTAAGGTAAAATATTTAATCTATTTCATATCTCAAAATTCTATAGTGTGAAATTACTAGGTTGAGAAACATTTTGATAAATATTTGAGTATATGCTGTGATTAATTTGTATTAGAATTGTACTTTGAACTAGTGTAATTCATGTTGGTAGGACACCTGATGAGGCAGGCCTTGATCCTGAAAAAGGCTCTAGGCAAACCTCCAATGAAAACTTAGCTGCCTTGAGCAATTTTCAGGACTCAGAGGTAAAATTTGATATAGTGTGAATGGGTGGCAGAATGAAAATAAATCATGCTGCAGCTAGCCTGTTTTTCACAGCTACAGGTTTGGGGGTTTTGCTCTCTTTTTTTTTCTTTCTTTTCTTTTTTTTTCCTTTCTTTTTTTTTTCTTTTTTAATTTTGTAGTTGGACAGTTTGATTTTTAAAGATTTATTTAAATTTGGTTCATGTGCAGCTTTTAGTCTTCATGTAATTAAACAGCAAATGTTGGGAAATGAACAATTTTGTCAAATATTTTTTTTTCAATGTCCAAGACTTTTATTGCTGGATAAATGCTATCAACTTCTATATAAAACTTTCTTCCACATGGAATAAAAGTCTCCTCAGTAAAAAAAAGTGGGAAAAGAAAGTGTGAAAAATATGGACAAATGAGATGTATGTTGTTAGCCTCGACTAAAATCAATGCTAACGTGTTTACAACACAAGCTTACAGCAGTTTGAAGACCAGCTAGATGTAGATCATACCAGTCACTGTGGCTGCAAGTCACTTGGTATGCAGAGACGTACAGTGACCCTGGCTCCAATCACAGCTCATTTGACAAAGAAGCAACAGGAGACAGTGAATGTAATGCTGTTGTTTGCTCATAGTAAGTGATACTGCAGGTACTACCCCTCTGAAATACAGGACGCAAAAAGGTTTTTGCTTTAAGGTACTCTGGCCATTTTGGAATCTGAAGTATCTTTTCCATAGCCAGCTTCCTTACTAATCTGAAAAGGTGACTCAGGACTCTGCCAACACCTTGATCAAGTGGAAGTGTTCAGGACCACAGCAGAATTTGGCAGCCAGTATAAACATGATATAAAATACTTCTGTTATTTTTTTCCCCTTGAAATTACATAAAGGATAATCACAGTTCAGCCTTGAATAAGGACTTAATGTTCTGATTTACAGCAGGTATTTCTAATGTTCAGGTTTATGTTTTGTAGACTGCTGGATTTACTTTAAAAGCAAGTATAACAAGCAGTGAAAACCTGCTGTCTTCAATTGTACTAGAGATTGTAGCTATGTGAGAATTGGCTTGATGTCTGGAATGAAAAAGGGGTACACAAATACCCAGGTTTGGAGAAACTGCCTTTAGAGACATATGAAGAAGGAGGAAAAAGGGACATATTTTTTAGATGACCAAAGTAACAGCAGATTTTAGTCCTGTTGAAAAAAACACAAGATTAAGATACGGATGAAGGGGTTGTGAATCTAAAAGCTCACCAGTTTTTCTTAGTTATATCAGATGGTCTATAAGAATATGCTACTTTTTCAGACAAAGCTTCCTTGTGTTGTAGCTGTAGACACCCTGGCTACTACTTAAGACACAGAAAGTCTGTGAAAGAAAAAGGAAATAATATATGAAATATTACAGAAATAGTTTGACATTCTTGTAAAAATAGGGCTTTGTGCTGAATGAACAATAGGCAGTCTGGTAGAGTTAGATAATTGTCTTAGCATCATTAATAGCTTGAGTTAGAAGAGAGGATTTAGGAAATTGAAGTTGATATGTCCAAATACTGAAATGAAGAACAAGATTTGCATATTTTTGATCATAGACTCATTCGTTATTCAAGTCGTGTTTTTTCATCTGCAATAGACAAGAGAAGACCACCATAGACTGCAATGATAAAAGCAAGGGCAAAATTTGACAGTGACTCAGGGGAAAATGACTAATCTTTCCTAATTTGTTCTGAATCTTGACATGTAGACCTCAAATACTCTAATTTATGTGAAAATGTCTTCTTTGGTCCCTCAGCTATTAAAAGTTGTAATAATGCAAGACCACAAAACCAGAAAAAGCTTTTAAAAGCTTATTCTTCTAAATAAGTGTTTCTAAACTCAGATTATACCCACTAGACCCTGTACTTTGTGAGTTGCCAGGGAGTTAGCAACAAAACTCACATTAAAATCAGTGGGAGTTACTAAAATCAGTGGGAGTTGTGTGCCATGATCCCATGTAAACTCTGTAAATTTCTAAGAAAATAGCAATCAAAATAGTGGTGGAAAATATAACGTATCAGAGTAGATAATATATCAGTAAATGAGCCAAATATCTAACAAAATGAAAAACATGATGAAAAAGAGAAGATGGATGAAAAAGAGATGGTTGAATACATAGAGTTATGTAAGATTCTAAAGGAGAATTCATAGGGTTTCAAGAAAAACAATTTCTTGAGAAGCTGAGGGAAAATGGAAAGAAAGCCATCAGGCATAATTGCTGTAAGGAACAGCTTCCTGCTGAGATAGAAGAGGTTTACTTTCAGCGCTGTACAAATGCACCCCAACAAGTACAACAAACAAAAATAGATGCATCATAAAGTCAGGAGTAAGGAGAAGGAGTTTATATAAGCGTACAAACATACTACATGTAATGGAGAAGAGACAGAGCAAAGGGAGAACTATGGTGGGGAAAAGGATAATATGGGAGAAAATGGACATTGTACTGAGGTTGAGGAAGAAAGCAGACAGCTGATAGGATATGGCTGCCTGAGAAACTTGGGAAGCATGTACTCTGTTGAAGAAGGGTGATGCTGATCAAAGTAATTCGTGTAGGGAGAAACTAACTCTTCACAGCATGCATCTCTTATCCAGCAGTTATGTTCAGCAAAATAACTCACTAGTTCCATAAAAAGTATTACAATAAAACATAGGACTTTCTCTGATATAAATGTTGTAGATTCTCTAATTCATTAAGATTTCAAACCTGTTAGAAAGTTTCAAAAGAGGGGGCCATTACTACCTATGTTCCTTTCACTTTTACAAGATGCAGGTGCTTAAGACCCTTGTAAAAGACCCCAAATAAAAATGGAGAAAAGCTCTCTCCTCAAAAGCTACTATTTAGAAATGGTCTTCCAGAGAGACAAGGAAATAAATAAAAAGTTGTTGATTAAAAACCATCTTTGAAACTTTAGGGAGAAGGCAAGGTTTTGCAATGGATATGGAAGAATGATAAAGTTAAATGTCAGCAAACCAAGCTCACTGACTGTTCATATCCATGCAACTGCTGAATAGAAGAATGTTATTTTATGCCTATGGTGAGACTGAGCCATAGTTTCAGACTCTAGAAGAAAACCAAAGTTAATCAAAGACAAAGTACTTATTCTGTAGAGCTACACAGTGAATTGTATTGCCAAATCAAGGCATTTTTAGAACTTTTTAGATCTAAGAAAATCATCTTTTTTCAAAGAAATTCAGTAAAAATGAAGTCAATGTAGCTGTTGCAGCAGGGATTAAACTTAGATGCCCCATGAAAAAATCCAGTATTTATGGATGCTCTGTTAGCAGAACCCGTGAAGAGACATAAAAAATCAAGACATGAATTTTAACAAACAGTAAATGGGCAGTACACAAGCCAGTTGAATTGTGAATTCCTTATAGGTAACATACATGTTTCCTGTGACATTTCATTTAAAAATTTAACTGCTACATTAAGCTGGCTTTATGCCTTGAAGAGAATATTTGCAAGCAGTGTTTTGCAGGTGGTCACAATTGGTGATTTAATACACAGGCTATCTTTGCAGCTGTGTAGCAAATCAGATGAACAAATGGGATTTAGTGTCATTGAGAGATTGCATAAGCTCTCCAAGGTAATGAACTTTGTACAGTGTGAAAGTGAAAGGTAATGCTCTGAGTACAAATCAAAAGAAGCTACGAAAACCCCCAGAACAGCAGGGGAACACAGGTAAAGGTTTTGAATATATGCCAAATACTAGTAGGTACAACAGAGATAAATAAAATACACAGTAAAGATGCAATATAATAAAGTACTGTAATTTGGGCTGTCAGCATGAGTGTAGTGAGTTCAAAATAGAACAAGTGAGTTAGCTTTTATGGGGTATTTAACCACAAACTGCCATAAACTGAGACTGCTGCTGGTAATACATATTCAAATGCAGCAAACATGTTATTGGTAAAAATTATATAAAATCACACTATGAACTTTTTGGTTGTATTTCTTGAATTTTTCCACTGGGCATCTGCAATTTGCCTTTTGCAGACTTGACATCTGCGGAAGTGGTAGCTTTGGTGCCATTTCCCATAGCATAATGGAAATAATTATAACTACATTTACATAGGGTATCCCTGCCCATGGCAGGGGTTGGATGTAGAGGATCTGTAAGGCCCCTTTCAACCCAGGCCATTCTATGATTCTGTGATAGTAAGAAGACTTATTTTGGATATGCACAAACTGGATTGTCACAGATTCAACAGGCAGTTCACAATAGTTCTGGAAATGCCTCCCATAGCATGGGGCACTTTTTTCCAAGTGATGTTAACTCAAAGTGCAACCAGATCAGAGGAAGAACAATTTTTGTCATCTCAGTCCATTATTTGGGTATGTGGAGAAACTATGACAGATGTGTGTCCAGTGCTTTAGGACAGCTGTTTTCATGTGTTCTGCCAGAATGGTTTCCTTAGAGCTTTGCACCACTGGCTTTTTGGCCCATTGTTGTAGCTTAAGGGCTACAGAGGGTGATGTCTAAAAAGCATCAGTTCCTGGCCAGTGCCACTTGCAAGGCTGCAGTACTGTCTCACAGTGCCACGTCAGAGTGTTTCTTCACATTTAATGATTGCTATTTCTGTGTCCTGTGTTGTTTTGGAAATGGATCATGCAAATACTTCATTTCTTCTTAAGAGGTATTTTTTGGGCTTGTTGTCTGGTCTGATTTCCAGTAGCACAAGATATGGGTCTTTCACCAGCTGTTCCAGTCACCATTCTTACCTGGCTCTCAGAACCACTCCTGCAAATTGAGCAAAGATAAAGTTTATTCTAATAATTAGTTATAGAAATAAGACACGTATTATTTTCTCATCTATTTATATATTTATATAAAGTTATATTTCTTTTGTGATAATGTTTTCTATTCATTCTAAAGGTACCTAGATTTTTCCACTATTTTTGTTTTTCTATATTTAATTTTTCATAGCTTTATTAAATTAGTTCCCATCATTCAGTTCTTAATAATCTCTTCCTCAACACCATTACTGTTCACACAAAATGTTAATATTGCATTTGAATAGGAAACTGTAAACCAGGATTCTACGTATATTTCCTAATGCAGTTCCTAATTTACTTTCCAAGCAAAAAAACCTCCAAACCAAACCAAATCACCACAAACAAAAAAACCTCAGCAAACAAACAAACAAACACCCAAAACAAAACAAAACAAACCCCCAAAACAAAAATTACCCCCACAAACAAACAAAAGACCTCCCAAAAAACCCTACAATTAATTAGCTGATTATTCTGTTATTTTAACAGAATAAATTCTGGGAAAAATGCAGGTTTTAGAGTAAAATGTTTTAGAATAAAATTGCAGTTCTTTATTTACTGTTCAGTGAATTTTCTGCAAATTTCCTGGTATTTAGTAATCTGCTGGAAAGGTTTGCCACCAGTTCCAGCTTTTATCCCAAGTTTTCTGTAGTTCTGTCAATGTTTGATGAGGAAATTACCTGTTACAAAGAGATGTTTGAGAATCTAAGACAGTAAGTAGGAAAAATCTCCCACCTCTTCTTAATTTAGTTATTATTTTAAAAATTATTAATTTGCTTACATTTTATTATTTATTAAATTAATCAGTCTACTTTAATTAGTATAGTTTAATATGGTTTTTTTCTCTAAAGAGATATGTTACATTCAGCTGGGGTTTGAAATAAGTTTTAAGTAATTAGCTAGGTATTTTCAATTGTTTTCTATATTCTTTACAGTTTTGTATGCAGTCTCAGGAACATAGTACCTTTCTTTATCTGTTTTCTGGATTACACTTACTGATCTCTCTCTTCCCATTAGATACATGCTGTATTTTCATAGGAGCTTAGTTCCAAGGGCCTCTTTTTTCTTCTGCTGTGCAGTGTTATTAGTAGTCTGACTGTTCTACAAGTACATTCTTATGTACCTATTATATAATAATGAGAAGAGCAAAAGTTTTTGTGTTCATTTTCACACCTTGGTGATAGAAATTATAAATCTTTTCTCCTTCAAAGAAACATTAAGTTGCCTGGAGAAGTGTCTTCATTTTTAAGCCAGCAGTTACTATGATATAAGAGATGAAATTCTCTGTGTTCTCTGTTTTTAAAGTAGTAACTGTTTCTAAAGTAATCACAAATTAAGGAAACATTTTTCCATACATACTGAAATTAGTCAAATGACTTAGGAGAAAGCTGAACTGAAACCAAAATAAACCTGCAGTTGGTTTTTCTGATCTTCTCAAAATGCTGCCATGGCTTTTGGAACATTTCCATACATTTTCAGGTTAGGCACTTCTGGTTCTCAGAAAAACCCAAAATTAGAATTATTGACGAAACCATGAGGCAAGCAGTTTTCCCACAGTATTTTTAGCCTGATTACAAGCAGATTTCATGAGAATTTAATGATTTAGTTCATTCTGAGATTTACTGTACCATTCAGAGAATTTGTTGTATTTTGCCAATCCTTCCGGCCAAAATGTAGGCCATGGAAATTTTTTAATTCTCTCTTTACTGATCAAGTTTGTAATGATATCTATTGCTTGTGTGGAAATGAGACACTCAGAAGTGCGGAAGATCACTTCTCCCTGAATTAAGATTTTAAAAAGGAGATACTATAAAAAGGAACTTGACAGTGCAGTAATAGTAGCAGGAAACTGGGAGATTTTTAAAAAGCAGATGCTCTTGTGAACCAAAAAACAAGTTCTGGAGGCTCTGAAACGTTCATGAGAAATTTAAAAATACTTGAAATCTGAACACTTTCTCATCTTATTTCATTGAAATTCAAATTATATTAAACTTCCACTTTAAAATGAACATGCAGATGCTTAGAATGCCTTCCTTTTTTTCCCCTTCACAACCAAATTACCTTCTGATGAAATTCAGTGAAAGCAAAACACTTAAACTTTAGACAAAAAGTTGACAGGCTTTATCCAGTTCTTTAGAATCCAAATAGAAAATAATTACAGCAGAGGTTGCATAGATGTACAAGAAAGCTGACGTAGCCAGTGACATTTTGGTTCTATTTCCTGTCTCTAAAAGCTCAGATCTGCACATCTTTATATAAGCAATTAAAGGTATACTTCGACATGTGTGAAAAATATGGAAATGTGCTCATGAAGTTCTCATAGGATGCTTTTTGATTTTTATAGTCTGTTCAATGAGCATTGAATCATACTTGTAAGTATACTCCTCATTGAATTTTTTCCTCCTGATTTCTCTAATTTCTGCAGGGATCATGTGGAAGAGGAGGAAAATTTCTGCACAACGTTTGAAGAAACTTGTTCTATTTAAGAAAAATATAAAGAGCGAGCAATTTGCTATCTTGTCAGCTACAGCAGAAATTAGATTTCACAGTGCTATTAAAATGAGTGTCCAGATCTGCAGGGACATGGACAAGGCAGAGGCATTTAATGCATTCTTTGCTTCTGTCTTCAGCATGGATGATGGACCAAGGGGGTCTCAGTGTCCTGAGCTTGAGGACCATGACTGTGAGAATGATCAACTAACTCCCAGTCAGCCTCGAAATTATGTGGAATCTGATGCTCCAGCTGGGTCCCTACAGATCTGTGAGGCCTGATGGGATTCATCCAAGAATCCTCAAGGAGCTAGCTGATGTCATTGCAAAATCTCTCAAAAACTTTTGAGCGATCTTGGGAATCCAGAGAAGTCCCAGCCGACTGGAAGCTGGCAAACATCGTCCCAGTTTTCAAGAAGGGCAAGAAATAGGACCTTGGAAACTACAGGCTTGTCAGTGTCACTTCAGTGCCCG
>VXBT01002519.1:75417-131892 GCA_013400235.1 Oriolus oriolus | reverse complement strand
GACTAGGGGAATGATGTCTGTGTATCTATCAAAACAGCTAAGTAGGGAAGGTGATGGGATATTGGGAAGCATGAAACTTGGTGTGACATAAAATGAGTATGGAATAAGGGGTTGATAAGTGTTAGCTTTGGCTGGGGTAGAGTTAATTTTCTTCACAGTGGCTGGTATGGGGCTGTGTTTCAGATTTGTGCCGAACACAGGGCTGATAACAGAGAGATGTTTTTGTTATTGCTGAGGAGGGCTTACACACAGCCAAGGCCTTTTCTACTTTTTGTACTGCTATGCTGGTGAGGAGACTTCATGTATGTGGGAGATGGGGAGGAGACACAGCAGGGGCAGATGACCCAAACTGGGCCCCAAAGGGATATTCCATACCATAAGACATAATGCTCAGTATATAAAGTAAGGAGAAGGAGGAGAAAGGGGAGACATTTGGAATGATGGCATTTGTCTTCTCAAGTCACTGCTACGTGTGATGGGGGCCTCTGCTCTCCTGGAGATGGCTGAATACCTGCCTGCCCATGGGAAGCAGTGAATTAGTTCCTTGTTTTGCTGTGCTTGTGTGCATGGCTTTTGTTTTCCCTATTAAACTGTCTTTATCTCAACTCATGAGTTTTTTAGCTTTTACCCTTCCAGTTCTCTCCCTGATCCCACTGGTGGGGGAGTGAGCAAGTCGCTGCGTGGACTTGGCTGTCGGCCAGAGTTAAACCATAACACCGGGTGTAAAATCCATAATAATATCACTGAAGCAGTGTTAATTTAACCTGTTCTGGGGTAAATTAAAGAATATGCTAATCTAATGTGATAAAATCTAATGTGATAAAAGTTCCTGTCAGTTCCAGGAAAACTATGTGGAGGTAGGGAATAAAGTAAGATAGAAGGAAAACAACATGAGTCAGAAAGAGTGTGAGTCAGCATTACTGACTGAACTGTTCATCAGTCTAGTAACTTGCTGTAGAAATTGGTTTGTGATGTTTCGGGAGTAGAAGAGGAAATGTGCTTATTCTGAGCCTCTTCACAGAAATGCCAGCAAAGATAGCCAAGTTGCTTCTGAGTCGGTGTGCTCCTTTCTTCTGATTACTCTGGTATCAAGTTAAGAATCTGAGTTGAAATGAATCCTTCTGGTTAAGTTTCTCTGCTGGAGGATGTAGGAAAACAGTAGAAAATATATGTGAAGAGTGAAGCTTCCCAAGTTTTATGCCTGAAGTGGCAAAGTAACTTCATAGGCGTGCTTGATGCAGGGACCAGTAAATACATTAACTTAATGAATACTGTTTGTGTTTTCTGCAGGCTTTCATCACATACAGGCACAGCATCAGGGGAGCTAGTCTGTAACAGAAGGAAAGAATGTGATAGGCAAGTGCTGGAGAGATCTGTTGCTTACCCATTTAACTAGGAAAAGAGAGTTTTGACGTGGTGCCAGGTTGTTTAAAGACCCTTTGTCGTGGTTTGACGCTCGTTTAAATGCCAAACACACGAAATCAAATTTTATGCATAAGGGGAATATGGATTCATTGAGGAAAATGTAAAAAAACTTTGGGGCAAAACAAGGTCCACGCTTACACAGTTTCAATATACAGAAAGGTTTATTATTAACAGAATGAAAAGTGAAGAAAAAAAGAAATTATAAGAAATCAAAGCAAACTTTAAAACACCTTTCTTTCCCAGTGCTTCCCTCTTCACTACAAACTTCTCACAAGTGAAAAACGAAACAAAACATGGGATTTTGGTNTTTAACAGCTTCTCACAATGTCTGTATGGCCTGGCGTGGGCCTCTCTTTAAAATTACAGGCTGCACAAGAACTTCTCATTCCCCCAAGTTTCTTCCTAAATGGATTGAAGTTTTTCCTACAGCTTGCCAGAAGCATTTTTAGGCACCGCACCAAAAGCACGACCACCCTCTTTTCCCGTCGCCATCTCGCTGCCACCCCACGTGGTCTCGCCCGTTCCTTTCTGTTTCTGACCTTGGGGTCGCCATGTTCAGCTTCGTTTCATGTGACTTTACTTTTCTCTTCTTTCCTCGCTGACTGGAAAGAAAAGGTGTCTTTGTCGGCTGCAGGGTGTGGTGTTTCTTCGGTTTTGGCGAGAGCTGTGCTGGATGTGAGGGTGCCCCACTGGATCCGTGGGAGGCCCCGGCGGCTTCAGCTCCTCTCGGCCCCGTGGTGTCGGTCACACGCTGCCTGCGGAGCGGGGACAGCTCTCCTCCGGCCACCCCCCAACCCTTGAGGCAAGAATCAAAGAGAAACTTCCCGCCCTTGCTTCCGTATAAATATGCGATTGCAGAGGCGTTACCAGCCCTCTCATTGGGTTAGCAACTTATCCATCAACTAAGTTTCAACCTACCACACCCTTGTTTATGGAATCATTATGCAAATACTGATACGTACTGTGTGATGCTAGGGCTGGTGGTATGATGGGATTTGGGAGCCTGATGGCAGACTGTCCACACTTGTATCCAAAATGGTAGCGTGTCCATGGTGTGTTAAATGAAATAAAGATTAGATTTTCCTTCCAGGGGAAGTTCCAGCAGTTTCTGATTGCAGGGTAGGAAGTGTGCAGATTTACAACATAAAAGTACAGAAAATGTATTTCTGTTCACTAAGCTGAGGCTTAGTAAAGCAGTTGGAAACAAAACGTTGCCCTTACACTTTGATCCTTGCCGTCAGAAGAGTGCTACAGTGGTGGAGTACTGTAATACTTTAACCTATTTCTCTGCTGTTGCTTCTCACATGAGAAGCATACTGGTTTGAGGCTGAACACAAATACTTTGAAGCTAAGTGTATAAAGGAGTCATCAGTTGTTAAATTACCTGTAGTTACCAGTAATCCGCCTTCCCTCGGATTGTTTTATGAACTCCATGGTTATACATGTCTTGCTTGCCATTCTCTTCCCTCTCTGACTTCAGGTGACTGTTCATAATTCTCCATACTCTGTGCAGCAGAACATTGCCTCGCATGGGGTTTTTCTGTTCTCATAGTTGACAGAGGTCTTGGCCCACCAGAAAGTTAGTAAACATGCCTGCAAGGGGGAGAGGACCAAAAGGGCCATTTGCCTTCTGTAATTTTGAAGACTCACTCACCTTGGTATGGACCCTGGCATTTGTATGGGAAGACACTTGGAACAGGCCACTGCTTCAGTGCTAGTCAAAAAATAGGTTGTAGTGTGCAAGTATGAAAGAATAAAATCTCATTCTTGCTGTCCAGCAGATATGAACTTCAGTTAACTGGTGTTGTGGTGGTGGTGATTTTTATTTTGCCCCTAAAGACAACCACTGCCAATTTGGTGTTTAAAAGAAGGAAAATTTCCCTCCCCAACTCTCCTCCCACCCTCTTCTTTTACCTTCTTGCAAAACTTTTGAAAACAACTAACCCATTCTTCCTAGTGGGAAAGGCGGAGCACATGGAGTGAATAATCTAAACTAGGCATGGATGAAATGAAAGAGTTTCATTAAACACAAATGTGAAAAGAAGATACAGAAGCATGGGAACACACAGTGGGTAGGGATGATGTATTATTAAGGGACTAACTCAGGTCCTTGCTTGTGAACTAGAAAAAAAATGAGCCTTTAAATCTAGCTAAGAAATACTTACTTGGCATTTTTTTGCTAGCAGATAGTATTCCTGGAATTACCTAATAAAATTGAGAGTTTTAAAAAAAACTTTTGGTCTTTATAAGCAAGCCTTTTTTTATTTTTTAACACTGTTCTTTGGAAGGTAAAAAACCCCCATCCAGTCATATTTTCATGTCTACCTCTTGCTTTGTTTGTTTTGTATGTGTGTTGCTGTTAGATTTAGAGCAGCTGCACTCCTCTCTTGTTCTCTTCTTAAATTCTTCCTTTAGAGTTCTTCTCTTCTGGTCAGTACTTAAATATTTATCTCATTGACATGATCTGTTGATTACGAGTGCTTAACCTTACTTGGATAAAGCCCATTATCTAGTTTAAACCTGTTGTTTTAAATCTGTAGAGAGATTATCTTTTCCAGATCCAGCTGTGCACATTGATGGCTGTGTAGCTTCTATCTGTACATCACTACCCATTGTACATCTACAGTGTAGATTGTCCAGTTTGTCCCCAGTTTGGCCCATGGAATAATTTGTGAGTGCTCCTGAGCTTTTTTTGATGAAAATATTATCTTGTCACCTCTCTTGAGATTCTGATATTAATACAGAGTCTGGAGCAGTATTTGAACTGATGGGAAAGATTGAGAGCTTGGACACACTGATAAGTGTTGAGAATTTTTCTGGTAAGAATAGGAGGACAAAGCCATAAACATCACTTAAATAAGCAAAGGGTGCACCTGTGTAACATAGATAAAGTGTTAAGCATATGATTTGGTTTTGAAAAGCTAAATTTTGAAAATGAAATAAGACGAAATCACTACAAAAGGCCTTCTGTGTTACATAAGCTAAAGATATATTTTTATTTTTTGTTTATATTTGCAGTTTGAGTAAACTAAGAATCTGTTTTTTAGGGCATCCAAGATGGATCTCAAGTGTGCTCTGGAAGAATGTTCAATGGCACTGAACTTATTTTTAAACAATAAGTTCTCTGAAGCGCTGGAGCTACTTCGTCCATGGTGAGATTCTGTTATTTGCTGAAGTTGTTGTAAACAGATAGTATCTAGTACCTGAAGATTAAAGCCTCTGAAGATAGTAGTTTTAATTTATTCTGTTTTGTCTGAAAGCATTTCTCCATATTTGGGGGTTTTTTATTTATTTTTTGGGTCAGTAAAACCATCTCAAAAACTGTTGATGAAGCATTGAATTGTTATGTTAGAGTTTATCATTCAAGCTGTCGTTCCTCACGCAGAGAGGAAAAAGCTGGGAAGCAAGACTTTATTCCATGCATCTTTGATCAAATAATTTGTACAATGAAACTGCTTTTGACAATACAGAAAAGCTGGAACAAAACTCCAGAATACTTTTTTTGTTGTGTTTTGTGTTATGTTTGACTCTGGTGTTTATCTTTAAGCTCATATTTCGATCTTCTGACTAATTCTCCTTGTTCGCCTGTTGCCTTTCCTCCAGTGAGAAGAAAAGCATGGCGGTGCAGATGTAGGGAATTAAAGACTATGGAGAGGTTCACAGGTGAAACCTGTCTTATCTGTGACTTTGTGGGGAGGCAGTCTGGGGTGGCTGATCTTTAGGGCTGGGATCTGAATCCCATCCACCATTCTTCTCCTGTCTGTGTCTGAAAGAAGCACAGGATACTCAGGGACGTGTTGGGAAGAGGGGTATGTAGCCTGTGTTAACAGAGCGAAGTAATGTTCTTGCTCTGCAGTTTGGTGCTAGTAAGAATGAATTAAGAGTGATGTGTTGGTGTTATATGAGCAAGTTCAAGAACAGCTTTGAATGAAACATCTGAAGGATGACACAGCTGTCAAGTGTTTGCTTTTGGTGCTGTGGAGAGCTCAAGGGAGGAAGGCAGTAGGCAGGGATATCATCTTTTAAAATTGGCTATAGTTAGACTCAAGCTCTCTTTTTGGAGCATTGTGTAGCATTATTTGTAATAGAACAATGCTTTGAGAAGGGCCACCTGCCCTGCACTTGTGTGTGTGCTAAAACTATTTTTGGGTAGTATTGCAAAATGAGTTCTACGTGCAAGGATTGTGCCTGAGTGTATTGCTAGATACATGCACACACATATTGCCCAAATGTTTTTTGTATATTTCATTTTGCATTGTAAAACAAAAAAACTCCCTTGTTTTGTATTAGTGTTTTTATGTACTGCAAATAATTTGTTTTAGGTGATATTTGCTAACAAACTCTGACTTTATTATTTAGCATATTACAAAGGTTGACCTATCCTAGAAAAGAAACAAAAAGCTGCCTTTTAAAAGAACCACAATTGTTTTACTGAAAAATACACTTTTATTGTAAAGATGTAGGGTAAATAACGTACAAAAATAATGTAAAAATTGTAGGATAAGTGTTGATGTATTTGAGAAATAAAAACTTGGCCCAAAGGTCTGTCTTTAACTCTGCTTAAGATTTCTGTCTTGCATTTGGTAGTTGGCTCCTTGATTTAGAAGGAAGAAAAGATGTTGAGGAAACTGGAGATGATTCAATAGAGAGCTAGCAGCACATCTAGAAGATATGTTTTATCTAGAGCATGTGACTCACTGAGATGGCTTTGGTTCAGTTTGACAAAAAGAGACTTGGGCATTAATCTAGTAGCGGTCTGGATCTGTTGAGAGAAAGTTGCAGAGGCGTCCTTCTCCAAAGTGCCAGATGGTGAAACAAGAGTCAAGTCTCCACAAGATGAGGCTTAAGAGGTTCAAACTGGACACTTGAAGAATGTACATTACTAGTGCAGTACCCAGAGAGGCTGCCAAAGGAGTATGCAGTCTTCATTTTCTTGAGCTTCTTGAAACTTGGGTTAGGCAAAACCTGAGTTCGCCTGACATAATGTAGGCAGTAATGCTGCTGCAATTGTATGTGACCTCCCTAAGCCCTTTCCAACAATTTTTTTTGTAATGGTATAATTATGTTGTGAAAGCCAGACTAGTTCAGTGTAGTTTTTATGCAGAACTGAGCATATGTATGTACTGACGTTTTTATGACACAAATGTGGATTTTGTCCTTGGATCCTGTAATAATGTTAGAAGAATGTCCTTACTCACATTAAGTGAAAGCATGTGAACAACTATTTATGTCAAGGCTTAACTAAATTAAGTAGATATACCAGTGGACTGTAAATGGTATTTAATTAAGTGTAAATGTTTGTGTAACCCTAGTGCGATATTTTCTGGAATTTGCTGTGACAATATCCTGTGGAGTCAGACATGCAGCATCCATTGGAAGATGATATTACTAGGTTATATTCTCATGTCTTTTACTTTCCTGCTTAATTCTTCTGTCTTTTCACAAATTAATACAAGTGCCTCTGCATTAAATTTTGTGTTGCAATGTAAAGTGTCGCTTAAATGCATAAGATTCATGTTTTCCCTAGGTCCAAGGATAGTATGTACCATGCACTTGGATACAGCACTATTTTAGTTATGCAAGCTGCTATGACCTTTGAACAGCAGGATATACAACTGGGAATTTCTACAATGAAGGAAGCTTTGCAAACCTGCCAAAGGTAAGCCTAAGCAATGACTGTTACGAGATGCTAAACCCAATAAGCATTCTTCATGAGATATCCCAGTTCTCTGTGTGCTTTTAAAGCAGACTCTTGTCTGTGTGATAGTGGTCTAGATTTGTAAAGGTGGAGTAAGTCCCACTACTGGTGGGACTACAACAATTACTACTGGTGAAGATATTTTTTCACATAATATTGTGGAAACAACAGACTTGTCGTGTCTGGGTATTAATAGCCTCTAAAGTTAGTTAAGTGGTTGGTTCACTGTGTAGACCTAGTCATAAGCTGACATTACACAACTGAACTGTCTAAGCTATTGACAGCTGTGACTTTTTGTTTTCCAACAATTTAAAGGCCTATATTTTGCATTTTTCCTTTCAGCGTGAAAACAGTCTTTTTAAAAAAGTTGTTTCCAAAGGTTGAACCAATAGTCAACACAATTAAGCTTGTGTTAATGTTTCTTGTGAAAACCAAATAAATTTTTTATTGTTGTTACAAATGTGTTTAGCTTACCTTAAAATTAAAGAGCTATTATTCACATCAGAAATTATCTGAATTGAACATTTTGCTTCTGGTTTTTCTTTGAACAGCAATGAAATAGAATAGAAATAAAAGTTATTAGTGATCATTATTCTTTTCATTAAAAAACCTTAGAAAATTGGTTGTGAAAGCTGAAGTGTTTAAAAAACCTCTGACAAAAATAGAAATTATTTCTGCTTTACCAGTTCTTCATCGTATTGGTTAGGCCATATTTTACCACAAATGATCTCCCAAGAAATGACTGCCAAATGTTAGATATTTAACAACCATCATCTTAGCAATAGCAAAAAAAAATGAAATGAGAAAACATTATGAGATACTGTCTAAGAAGAGAAGGGGTCAGCAGTTCATGGATCTTTTTCAGGTGTGCTGTCAATGTGCAGTTTCATCTGAACTATGTTGTTTAGTGTGTCTGAAATCAGATGTCCCTGTAGTCTAGACAGCCGCAATACAGGATTTCATCTCTGCGGATATGAATTTTAATTCATGAGTACTCTGGTCTAGTCTGTCGCAAAACTCATAAAAATGCAAGGGGAAGGCAATTAAATGTTCAAAGGTGAAGGATTACCAGAACTACGTGTACCTTGATTGACTCTTTTCTTGTATGCATTATGTTAACGTGTAGTGTCATAATCTCGTTGTCAGCATCCCTCAACTGTCGATGTGAAGAGTAGTGTAAACAAATTATAAGCTAATGCTCTAATATTTATAATCAATGACTCCCTGGCTTACAGAGTGCATTCATTTTCTAAATGTAGAATTCTTTCTCTAGCTTCTTCATAAAGCTGAGTTGTTTGTAATTTTTTGTCCAAAAATAATTTTTGGAATTAAAACATGTACAATTGAGATCTCTTGGAAGTAAAGTATGTGATTGTTTTGGCATTCTATTTGGCATAAACCACTGTAAAATACTGAAACATTTATGTTGAAAGCAGAGCTCCTTTTGAATTTTTCATTCTAATTCTGAGTGCAAGATTAAGAAACAGAAAAAAGCGATTCATAAAACTTCAAAGTCCTGTTCAAGTGTCTTGCCCAGCATCAGAGACACCTCTCCAGTGAGTGGAAGTGGGGTTGAAGCTATCATACATTTAAAGGAGATGAAGTGAAGTTGCAAGCATGCATTTAATGTTGGATAGGCTTTTTTGCCTAGAGGCCATACAAGTCTTTAGACTACTGAAAGAATTGAAACAGTTGACAAATGATCATTTTGTTAAGAATCTCTATAAATTTTGGTTGGAAATGATTAAGAATTCCAATAATTCAGGTTTGTGTTGAAATGTATGGGTTTCTTTTTGTCCATGTGCAACTTACTTAGATTCAGGAAAAGAAGCACAGTGGTGGAATCCTTGTCCAATCTGGTTTCTAAACAGACAGTGGATCAGTTGAGTGAAGGTAAGTGGCTTATACTAGAGTTAAAAAGTGAAAAAAGCTCAAAACTACCCCTACCAATGTATACAAATACGCTTAACTCTGTAACTTGACTAGTGTCTTACAGTAATAAACATGCAAACCAGGTATATAATCTTTTTTTTTTCCTAATTTGAATGCAAAGCTTCAGTGGAGAATTCAGCCTAATTTTTTTTGTCTCTGAGCATGCATGAATTAAGAAAGGAATGCCTTTCACAACACATTGTAGGACTGAAGAGAAATTTCTTTTTTTTGACTTAAGACAGCTCTCAAAAGTTTTAAGAATCATTGATACGAAGGAATACATCCTTGTCATTAGTTGCATTGGAATCTGAATATATTAACAAGTTTTGTGCTTGTCTGTTTTGCCTTAAGGTGTTTTGGGAAATGGTATCAGTACATTGTTCATGGCTCTGAAAATGCTGATCTCCTATTTCTGATTCAGGCAGAATCAAGTATGCATTTTTTTCTAACCTGGCACAAGAATCCTCTTTAATACTTGGACACATCAAACTCACCACGTATGCACTGTACATACAGCAGCCTTGTGCATGTGGCTGGTCTTGCAGCATGGGTGCGGAGCAACTCGTGTCATGTGTGTTAAATCGAATGTACTTTGGTGCTGCATGAAGACAGAAAGTCTGCCTGGGGCTTTCAGTTTGTTGAGCATGACTTGGTGAAAACCTGTTCATAATGTCTCAGTGGATGTAGGAAAAGCCTGAACCTCAATGAGAGTTACCATTCATCTGCAGAAGTTTCTTGTAAGACATGGAAGGAGGGCTGGAAAACTTAGTTGCTTAGGCTGTTAAGCTTAGAATCAATGAAAAGTACAGGAGACAATCTACCAGAATGTCAAGTAGCTTTTGCCATAGACTGAGGTGAGCTCTGACAAGGTTTTGTGTGAGAAGAAGGGAAATAGAAGAATTCTGTTGGGATTTGCGTGTTACAGCTGTTACTCAGCAGTTATCAAAATGGCAACAGCAGAATTTTGCTTTATTTTTTTTTTCTTGTCTTGGCAGCATTTTGTTTGTTCCATTGACCCCAAGAAGACAATATTGACAATGACTTTGCTGATAGTAAATAACTTTTCTTTCTTATATAGAGGAAATGCATGCTGAAATCTGCTATGCTGAATGCTTATTACAGAAAGCAGCTCTCACCTTCGTACAGGTAAAGTCAATATTTGATTTTGTGTGGCAGTGTAATGGAGAGAGATTAGTTCTTGGAAAACATCATTCCAACAATAGATGTGATATTTAAAACCAAATTTTTTGCCAGTTATTTCATGGCAGTGAACGAAAGTATGGTAAATCCTGTGTGCTGCTCAGCAAAGTTCTCTCTTTGTATGAATAAGCAAAGACATTATTGATATTCAGGTACCAAGGTATCACCCTAAGGTATATTGCTGTTTTGTACAAGGTGGTATGTTTAAATGATTTGCATCGCATTGGACAGTGTCCAGTGTCTGTATAAAAATATGTTCAAGTATGAGGAAGTGTATTGTTTGAAAGTGCAAGTCATTCTTTTGCATGAACGGTAGAATGTTTCCCAGCTAACAAAACTTCAGCTGACACACACATGTAATTTCCAGTTCAGTCTTGCTCTCTGTGCACTTTCATGCGGTGTCAGGAATAATATAGTAATGAATGATTATAAAATGGGCATGCCTTAGCATTGCTGAATTAACCGTTCAGCTCACAGAAAGATCTGATATTTTGTACTGTCTGGTGCTATTGATTTAGGTTGTGGTTCAGGGACTTCATGCTACAAAGTTTTCAAATTCAATTTGAAATTGGATTCAAATTGATTTTTTGACATACGTGAGTGTTTGACAAATGTTTATTGAATATATTTTAGATAATCTCTTCCAGTATAAATACGAGAAAGAAGTAAGGCACATAGATACTAAGGTCAGATAACTTCCTTTGGCAAATAGTTATAAACAACTTGGTCCAGTATTTGGCTAGAAGTGTCAGGAAATGTTATTAATGGAATGTCAGTCTTTCCTATAACTAGCTTTCTCCTTTACTAAACAAGTGGAAGCAACCTTCTGTGTTTTTGTTGGGTGGGTGGGTTCTTTTTTAAGCATGAAAAGAATTTTGAAACAGTTGTTGAAAGAGGTGAGTTAGGACTGTATAAAATAAAAAAAAACCTCTTAGATGTACATTTTCTCTAAAACATCACCTCTTTATTGCTTTTGACCATAATGCTGCTGATTGCTGTCCTGCCCCATATTTTTTGTCTTTTGCTGACCATGATTCCTGTTAGGATGGTGATGACAACAAAAATGTAACCACTCAGAGGGAGCTAGAATTCTTGAAACACTTGCAGCGTTTCAGTCGAAACAGATGAGGTCTTTTGAAATGGCGTTCCTTTTATGGAAGTCAGAATTTCCTTTGGTTGATCATTCTGAGGCTTTTTTTTTTGGTGCTTTTTCATTTTCCACATTATATATACTGTCTCAAAGTTTTTAAATGCACATTTCTGAAGTTCCAGCACATGTTCCCCTTTTGTGTGAATTCTAGGAGAAGAAGAAGAACACTATCCTGTTGAACTGATACTCTCTTGCTTTTCAGGAAGTTAGTTTTGATGGCACGCGCATTGTGGCTTTGTTTTGGTTTTTCTAGGGGTTAGTAAGCACATATATTGAGTAACACATGGTTACAGTGATGGTATTTCATCTGTTCAGGAGATTCTTCAGTTGTCTTCTGCCAGTTTCTGTAGGCTTCCTTGTGTATGTGAGAATCGGTTTCCAAATGTTCTAAACAGTTCTTACAGCACCATCTGGTGGAGAGCTTTCTTGGTTCATTTGCATACATTGCCAATGTCTGCTAAAAGTAACACTTGGACTCTCTTTTTCACCTCTCTCTTCCATTTTAAAATTTGCAACATACACCAAAGAAATGTTTCCCTGACAACTTGGAGCAAGTGTTAACATCAGTCTGGCAGACTCATCTAGTAACTGAAAAACATTTTTAGTGTTTCCAATGACCATTGGCTTATAAATAAATGGAAATGTAGCTGAAAGATTTTTATGTACGTGTTATGTGTAATAGCTGAATGCACAGTATTTATACAGTTGTATTATACATACAGTTAAATTTTTTTGTTCCAGGATGAGAATATGATCAACTTTATCAAAGGTGGCCTCAAAATTAGGACGAGTTACCAAATATACAAGTAAGCTATTAGAAGACTTTTAACTTCAATGCTGGTATAAGCAGTTGGAGTGGCACTATTGCACCTAAAATAGAAAGGAATATTTTTGTAAAAATCATAGTGATTATACTCAATGTAATTTCTATGTCATGTTGCCCCTTCTCTCCTTTTTTTCTCCATCACAAGAGAATGTCATCAGGTGCTACAGATGACTCAGGGGAACAAAAGCAAAAATGAAACATACTACCAGTTTGAAGGAGGAGTAAATCTTGGAATCGGAGCATTCAACTTGGTATGACTTTTTCCACTACAGAAAGACCATTGGGATAATTCTGTAGGACTGTCTTTCTTTGCATAAATAGTATTGTAACTGATTTAACATTTGCACATTTGCAAAATAGGGATATAGGCTTTGGAGGTTTTATGAAATATGAAACCAGCAGCAACTTCTGGCATACATGCTTTCTGGGATGTTTCTGCTAGTTTATTCTGAACTGTTTCATTCTCTGCAAGTGACTAATGTATGTATTTCTGAAGTGAAAGACCAGCTGCATCTACCTGTGTGTAGCAGGATTTTTGAAGATCCTTGTGCTGTGGTTACAGAATACCTGGAGTGACTGTTTAATTCTAACTGCCCCATGCATCCCATTCTTTTACTTCAGTGACATACTCTAGATTCACATAGATAATTATAGTTAGAAGAGTAACTAGTGGTTTACTGAGTTTGTGCAGAAGAAAATTGCATTTTTTTTACAGTTTGCTACATTTACCTTTTCACATCTGTCATGGCAATGGTGAAAGTTGATTTCTGCCAATATGTTAATTTCTGTATCGTTCTAGATCAGAGATGACCAATTTTGAGTATGGTCAGAAGAACTTGGGTGTATCTGCGCCAGACTTTAAAATTCAAGTGACTTTTCATAACTGCTCTGACCTCTCCTTCATGGAGTCTTCTCATAGGAAGCTTAACAGAGAAAGTGTCTGATGGGCAGAATGTATTAGGGTGAATGGAGCTTTCTGATAACTGACTCTCAAGTAGACCTGCTTCTTAATGCTCACTGAAAAGGTGGTTATGGTGTTTGTACATTTTCTGTTGTGTAGGATATGGCGGATGCAGTTACAGAGGGAACAAAAATGCATACAGTAGAGGGCTAAGGGTGATAGCAGCAGCTAGTATTTCTAAAACCATTATGCCCTCTGTTGTGCTAATTCAGTGCTCCCACAGGAGGAACAAGTAGAGCTTCTGTGATACTCGCAATAAAATGAAATAATGGTAAAGAAAGATGACAGTTGTAGGTTGTAAGTAATACTAAAATAGATAATTCTTTCATTCCAAAAGACCCACAATTTTCAAGCAGTTCTGACCAGCTGAAGATAGAAACATCTGTCCTTATCTAAGGAAGCACAGCTGGACTCTGTCTTACTTTTTTCATGCTGGATGATCATCAGAATTCTGAGCATGCATGTTTATTTTCAAGTTCTTTTGTGTTTTACTTTTACATTTACTAATGTGTAATAGCCTTTAACATAGTAGCTGGCCTTTTTGGTTGACGTTTATAGCAATTTAACTTCTTTTTTGAAGTGCACATGTTTTTAATTACCCTTTTTTTTTTTTTTAAATGTGTTTCAGATGCTGTCACTTTTACCAGGAAGGATCCTCCGACTTTTAGAATTTATTGGATTTTCTGGCAATAGGGTATTTGATTTGATACTTGTTTTTTCAAATTAATTTTTTCTCAGATAAAAGACTGGGTGGATTTAATGTCATATATTCCACAGCAAAAGTATAATCTCTATTGTTTATCAGTATTTTAATGTTGTTACAAAGATGAGTGGGCTAGAGGATACAGGCATAAAAGCACATATGGTGATACCCTGCTCTTTAACAACCATGGGAAATGACCAGTTTACTTCAGAGGAGATTTTTCCAGTGCAATTTCCTTTCCTTTTGCTGATTCTTAAGTAGACAATATCAGCTTTCTTATCTAGTTGATGTAGTCAGAAATTAACATTCCTCACACCAGTAACTGAGGGAAGAATCACAGTTCTACATTTTTCTACCTGAAATCCCATCCCATTTCTTTGGAAAAAAAGAATTTCTGATTATCATGTGTCACCCTCTAGATATCTAGATCTAGATACATCTTTCTCTCATGGATGAGAAAAGTATTTGTAACTGTAGCCTTGTTTTGTAAACCTGGACTTGTTTTGTAAGTATTTTACCGCCCTTTAAAACTCTTTTTGATGCCCATAAGAAATGAAAAAACCCAAACAAAACTCAAGCAAAAAACCCTAACAAAATAACCCACAGAACTGTACACAACAATACTTCACGTTATTAGTGCTACAGTCACCATATGGTCTTATTACTGTTAACTTGTCCACAATATGGTTCTCCTTTTGTAAAATTAAACTTCAGTAGAGACCTGTTTGTTCTGTTTCTTCCTCTGAAAGACCTGGTTCATGCTGAAGCTCTTCCATAATAAACGTTTCTCCCTGACTAAAAATGCAGTAAAGCCTGAAAGAAAAGGAACAAATGATTTTGCAATATCGTCACAGTTTTTTTGTGTGGTGCTTCAGTTCTCCTATAATTCATCAACTCTATGCTTTGTTTCTGAGGAGTCACTGTTACAGAGCAGGGAAGCTCTGAGCTCATCTCTACACTCCTCGGAGAGTCAAGCTGTTATGTAATGGGTCTAAACGGGAAAGTAAGGGAAGGGTTAAGAGCTGCATAAGGTTCTATGAATCTGGATCTGTATTTAGACATTGAGGTATCAGCAGAGGTAATATTTTGGTCCGAACCTCAAAGTAGTGGCTGACTTGATGGGAGAGAATTGAGGAAAACCAGGGTTTTCTCTGAAGGAAGACTTGCACCAACAAGTAGCACTGGAACAGTTGTGAGAGTTTCCCACTGAACATAGTGGAAATGATGTTACTCTGAAAGGCTGTTGAAAGATGTTACTCTGGAAGGCTCATAATCAGAAAATAATGGGGAAGGATTCTAGACCTGTGTGTCTGCATGGTTCATGTGGTGTTCCCATTTCACCAGAGCACTGAAATGCATGTGTGATTTTATTAAGAGTTAGATTAGTCTTCTCCTTCCTGAGTGCTATTAGCTGCGACAGAAATGTTTTGGTGTAGAGGGTTGTGTTGGATTTGAGATAATAAGTACTGAATTATGAAATACTTATATCTGAAAGGAAAACTGAATTTTGGTTTGCCAGAAAAAATTAATAGTAACTGTATACTCATAGTTAATTCTGCATGTGTTTGTGATATTCCTTAGGAGTTGGGCCTCTGCCAACTACGGGAAGGCGCATCTGGCAGCAGTTTGAGGGCCATTCTGTGTACTTTCACCCTGTTGGTTTATCATACTTACGTCTCCTTAATCCTTGGTGAGACCCACTGTGTAGCTTTTCAGTCATGCTACACCTTATGATAGATATTGTGATTTACTTTTATAACTGAATTTCAAAATTGTGGCCAAATAGGAGTTTGCTGTATACTTAATTATGATCTGAAATTAATATCCATGACAAAGCTATGTCTGCAGAAACAGTGAGTGTAGATAGCATTATACCAACATCTTGCTTGATTTGCAGGGCTGTCTCAATATGTGACAGCGTATTATAATTATAGCATAAAACAGTATTAAGTTCAGAAAAGTCATTATCCATAAATTAACATCAGATATTGTGAAAACTATCTCCAAAAAAAAGCTTGTACACCTTAGTTGCTTTTGCCACTTAGAGCTAAAAGTCGTAATTAGTTCTGTATGCTTCTTTGCCATATATTGTCACGTTCTTTAATTTTTGAGTATTTCAGTCCTTGTCCCTCAGGCTCATCAGGAAATTAAGGAGAACTTCATTTCTTCCAGTATCACTTGTATTTCATTACTGAGTTCAAAATGAAGAGAAGAGGCAGCTGAGGAATGTTTTCATAACTTGCTAAAGCAATTAAAGGGATTTAAAAATGTAACTAGGATCTATAATGGAACAGTTTAAAGAATATTCCTATAATTCTAGTCTGTTTCTACTTACAGACATTTAGTATCTTAAAAGGACTCACTGTCTTTGGGACAAGAATTTAGTTTTATAGAAGCACAAAATGATGAAGTAATTCTGCTTTCACATAAAAGCAGTCATCCACTAATCTATCAAAGTCATAATAGGATTTGAAAACAAAATCTTAATCTTAATCTGTGAAACTTGGGGTTTTTAAGTACATTGAGGTTGGTTTGTTATGTTTTCTAGGTACAGGGGAAGCCAACCTTCAGGAAGCGGACAGTCTCCTCGAACCCTACCTCCAGAAATTTCCAAACGTGTGTATTTTCAATAAATTTTATAACAGGAATGTACTTCCCTAAGCACAAAATCCTAACTGGTTATTTTTCTCATCTCCTTTCAAGGGTTCCATTATTCTATTTTATGCTGCCAGAATAGATATACTGAAAGGAAATTTTGAAAAGGTAAATCAGTTTTTTGTTTCTAAGGTTTTTGTTTAGTGTTCAGCCTGAGGAGGAAAAATAATTAATTCATCTGAGTATCAGTTGGACTGATAACTATGCTGTTATCCCTATTCACATTCACTGTCAATATTGATTCCAGCCCTCTCTCTAAGTGAGGCTGAAAGGGAAGTTTATCTCATTTTACTTGTCAGGTGTTGTCCACCTGGGTGCTAGGTAAGAATTTGCTCTGTAATTAGACATGGCTCTCACATGGAGCTGTAATTGAGCCAGATTTCATCAGTCTTCCTTAACTATTCATAGGCACAATTGAGGTTCCAAGACTGCATAGCAGCCCAGCAAGAGTGGAAACAGATTCATCATCTCTGTTACTGGGAGCTGATGTGGTGCTACACCTTCCAGCAGGACTGGCTTCAGGCATATCGGTATGCAGACCTGCTCAGCAAAGAGAGCAGGTGGTCTAAGGTAAATGGGCAGGTGGACATTGTTGTGATATACCAGTGGTCTCTGCAGCTAAAGTTACTTTTCAGTTCACACAATAAGTGTAATTTTTGCCTTCTTGAGAAACTCACAAAGACTCAATGGCACCAAAATGTTTTAACTGGATGGTTAAGGATGAATTTTTCTTTCATGTTTTGAAGCAGCAGAACCATAAGCAGCAATGCTTTGGCCCTTCCAAAAATGGAGGTACTTACCCAGGCTGAGAGAAAGAAGAGGGATAGAAAAACTGTAAACCCTTCTCTCAAGTCAGGTTCTACCATTCACTAGTAAAACTTGGCTGAAGAAACTGTGTTTGTTGTTTATAAACAGACACACCTACTCAGCAGATGCTTTGTGACACAAAATGAGAAGACTGCTCATCTTGGTCTCACAAGAAAAGCTGGGCCATCAGATAACATTTTCCTTGTAAAAATGTTTTTCGAAGTACGAACCAAGCACAATGTGTCAGTAATTTTTTACGCATTATTATGGTCTGTTCCTATCTAGATTGCTGTTTTATTATGCTTATTGAAGAAGGGTATAACATCTAATTCTTGGCAAAAGAGGAAGAGGATAGTATATTCAACATGAAGTACAAATGTCTTGAATAGAATTATGGATATTTCTTTTTTTTTCTCTGCAAAACCCAGTTATTGAACTTTCCTTGAATCAGTACTCAGATATTTCCTTCTGTTTTTTTCAAGCACGTCTCTACATGTAATAGATCATATAATAACAGTAATGGACTTTAGAACAGTTAGGTCATTTAACCTCATCTCTTTAACAGTGGTTTGCACGGTCAGTTCTCCTGTTCTTTGCAGGAGACACCTTAACTTTCTGACTAACTAACTAAAAATATTAATAAATACACTGAAAATAAAATTACAGCATAAACTATGTGACAAAGGGAATGCTAAACTTTTATAGTTCTACCTGCCTGAGAATTACTGGAAACATTTTGCTGCAGCATTTGGGGTGAGAGATTTGAGTCTTTAGTGTACTGTTTAAACACAGCAAATTAGATGTTGTAATATGTTGCTGTTTCTTTTTGAAATAGGCAATATATGTATTCCAGAAGGCAGCAATTCTGTGTATGCTTCCAGAGGATGATTTGAAGAGGACTGGTGAGGACATAGTGTCTTTATTCAGGTAAACTTTTATAAAGTAGCTGGATGTGCACTCTTTTTCCCCCCATGTCTTTGTCTTGTGTGACTTACTTCATGCTTATAACCATACATTTTTCAGTTTTTCTCTTTGCTTTTAGCATTAGAATATTTAAAATACTGCTTTTATCAGCAAAGATATATCCTACAGCTCTGGTCTGTCTGGTGTAAAACAATTCTAAGATGTTGTATTTCAGAGACAAACAGTAAATCTTGCTAACTGAAGTGAGATAAAAAAAACCCGACAATAAACAACTTCTGGTATCCATTTTCCCCTCTTTTAGACAAGTGGATGGTCTAAAACAGAGAATTGCAGGAAAATCTATCCCAACTGAGAAGTTTGCAGTAAGGAAAGCTCGACGCTATGCATGTCCTCAACCAGTGAAGCTGATACTACCTGTCCTGGTATTTGTTCTTGCTTTGTTTTCATCCTTTTGAAACAGAAAAGAAATCAGTATACTTCATTATACAGGGAAGGAATAATACTGTCAGGTATTATGTGTCTGCATTTTAAATTTTTTTTTTAAGAAGTACTGCATTCTTGCAATGTGATTTTTAGGAAAAGTATTAGGGGCTGGATCATCCTGCTAACTAAGTAGCAGTCCGAAACAAGTGCCAGATTTTTCACATGAAAAGTTCAGTCTTACAGAAACCTGCATTCATTTTCTTTAGGTTGGCATGATTTTAGTCCTTGTCTTCTATACTTGTTAGGAAGTTAAGAAGTACTTCAGTACTTTTGTTCTTCTGATGTAAATGAAGAGTGGTGGTTGGTTTTTGTCGTATTATTTTTCTTTCCTCATATTGAATCTGTGTAAAACGTGCAGAAGATACTTTATGAATGCTATTCTAATTTCCATATTTTGACTTGAGAGGCATTAGTGTTGCACAGTCTGTTTACATGTGCACAGCAATGATACTTTTCATAGGTGTATGCTAAAATCTTTGTACATGCATAATTTACCAACAGCTGTAGTTGAAAAACCTAACTCAAGAAGGCATTTATTATGTTAAAGCTCACTGATATAGAAAGAGGAATCCAAAGAAAATTAATCCACCAGTTCTAAAATTCATTCTATATTAAATTGCATGTAGAGGGCTAAGCAAAAGTTGTCTTGGGCTTGTACAGCAGAGTGGTTGTAAGGTAGGAGTATATATATTTGGTCTTGCTGTCAAATCCAGTATCTTTTAATTTAAGAATTTTTCATCATGAATTTGGCATAACCAGAGTGTACGGTTTATTTCAATTAGTATTAGTTAGGCAGGCCTGCAGAATTGAAACAAATCTATCATGATGTAGTTGATGGTGTTGATAACACTGTTTCAGACTTTGATAGAGCCAGATTTTTTCTCCTTACGAAAACCCACATATTTACAATACAAATACAAGTGGAAATGTTTCAACAGTGTGTTGTATCAGCTTCAGAATGACATTAGGCTTCATATTTCAGGGGTGTAATTACAATTACAGTAGAACAAATGATAGTCTAGTTTATGATGACTGCGTAAAGATCTTGGCAAAGCTCCTTGTTGGTTAGCATTTACCCTTATTCTCCTCAAGTTTTACAATGTGATAAAGTATCAAAACAAGCGTATTGCTTACTGTTGTACTGAGGCATCTGGGAAGATTTTTTACCGGTTTTGCCTTGGTTTTTTTCCAACAAGATTTTATAGAAATTGTAGTAAAGCCATATGTCGGATGTGCCTACTGGAATCACGTTTTTAGCCAGAAAGTTGTACCTACTTCCAGTTTTGCTCTGTGTGTAAGGTAACAGTCCATAGATTAGAGCATATATATATATATATATATATATATATATATATATATATATATATATATATATATACAAGAGCGTGTGTGTGTGTNCATCCGTTAGAAAGAAACTGCTTTCACCTCTTCCTCTAGTTCATGTGGCAGAGACCACAAGTTGAACCTAAAACACCCAGCTTTGCTGTTATGTTGTGTGGGTGATGGTAAACTGTCATGTGATAAAATCTGTTCGGTTTAATTTTTGAAGATCTGTGAAAATACATGATAGTAGAATCCACTAAAAAGGTGTCAGAACATTCAAAACTTGGAAACCCAGGTTAACTTTGTCAACACACGTTCAACATAGTTTTTCCTTTCCTACTCACAGACATTTTGTATTGCTTAAAACAAGCTTTTGTAGTATTTTTATGTACTCAAAATGTTCCACAACAGCCTTTTCAGAGGCACTCTTTAGTTAAGTATTTATGCAATTTCATGGGTTTTTCTTACCATTTTTTTCTTTGGGGTTGATTTTTTTTTTATTTTTTTGGTCAGGAAATGATGTATGTCTGGAATGGATTTGCAATTGTGGGCAAAAGAGCAGACCTCACTGAAAACTTACTGGTAACAATTGAAAAAGAAGAAACTGCTCTACAAAATGAAACTAGTAAGTGATCAGTTGAGGTGGAATTAATAATTTTATAAGAAATGCTTACATTTTTCTATGCTTCTGTCTTCTGATATTCTGCAACATGAGTGCTGACTTTGACAATATGCTACTTAAGTCCAAGTATGGAAATTTTGGAGCCACTTGAAAGTTAGGAGTGGTTCTTCAGTATGTTCATTATGCAGATCAATTGATGCTGCAGACGAATACAGAAAACTCAAGGACATGAGGTTGTTAATTACAGAATATGACTGGTCTAGCTTAGTTTTTCTTGTCTTTGAGAGTGTTCTTGGACCATGATCTGCCAATGCCTTAAATGTCTGAAAAATACTTTTTCTAAACCAATTTATATCACACTTAACTTTATTACAGAGGACACATGCGGCGTAGAATATGACTAAGTATGAAAAATATAATGAAGTGCTATGCATAAATGAGTCTGGTTTTTTGTTTTACTTTCTGGCAAAATAGAACATGTTTGCTAGTTGTAAAATAAAATATACTTAACAAATAAACTTTGACCATGGTTTTGCATCTTGGGGTAATGTTTAAAGAATCAGCCCATAACTTACTCCTAAAAGAATTTAAATTCCATTATTGCAACTGGTTTACTGCACAAGTACTTGATTTTATCAGATTTTATCAGCTGAGTGCTGTCACCTGTCATGTGAATTTCTTGGTAGAATCCTCTTTGGAGTTTTTATAGAATAAATACTGTCATTTTGCATGTGAAACTTCTTTAATGATAGTTAATAAAAATAATTTATATTGAACCCAGATTTTAGTCACACTTATCAACAATTTAGCAACTTAGGTTTACCAGTGGTTAAAACAGCAATTCTGAAATGTAAGATATCTCTAAATATGATTTACGGTGTAAATTGAGACGATGCATAAGAAGTTATACAAGAACATGCAAGAAATACATAATGGTCAAATCTGGATGGTATAAGAAACCAAATGAGAGTAACTTGCATGGCCATATTTGAATTGGGTTCCTTTAGTTTTTGTGGTGCTCTTCACTCTTCTGCAGAATCAGTAGTGTGCCTCTTAAACCTCAAGTGTTTTTCTTTTTTGTTGTTGTGATATTAAAGCAAAAGTGTAGTGATATGCAAGATACTTGCAGATAAAGTAATTCCCGTGAGCTCCACATGGAGGGTTCTGGCAGAACCTGTTGGAAATCCAGTGCTGTGTTATGCAGAGGTTTGTACTAGAAGTGCTCAGCATTTGTAACACTGAAGTAAATTTCCTGTCAAATCCCTAAGTAGATGTACAAGGTACCAAAATAAAAGCAAGGAAAAAACCCACTGTGTTTTTATTATGGAAATCCACTGTTTGGAAATAGGATATAGTCTGGAAGTGTATATACTTTCTGTGTTGTTTTTTAGTAATAACTTCAGTCGAATGTATGGACTTCACATATGTGATTTTGATCTGCTTTTAAAGGTATGGGATCAGACAAAATAAAGACTCTGATTACCAGAGCTACTGCTGAATCCCTAAGAAAGAGTGATTAAGGCTGCTAGCAGAATATGAAAAGTTTACAATACAATTTTAAGAGACAGTTTTTAGTAGTAGTAGCATCAAAGGATTGCTAAGGTGCTGTAAAAAAAGGGTGTTGATTATACACAAAGGTCACTTAGGGATTGAAAATTCTTAGAACTGTTTTTTATTCATTTGCTTCACGTGAATAGGCACAGCATGGAATCTCTCAAGGATTGAAAGTAATCTTATGTTGGATAGAGCTGAAAATAGAGATAGTAGAAGAAACAAATGAAAGACATTAGAGATGGGGTTTTTTTGTGTTTTTTTTTTCCACAGGATTTTTGGAAATCTTATTTTTTCAGTTTTTTTATTTCCAAGACATAAAAAAAGACTATATAACTTCAAGAAAAATTCATTTTTTTGCATGTTGTTTTATCCTGGTAATGATACTTCCTGTGGTGTAGAGCACTGCAGCTGCAATGATGGTTCTCCCACATTTATTGCAAGGTTGTCTGTGTTAAATTGGCCTGTGCATTTGTTGTCATTTAGTGCTAATGTTTTGGCATGATAGCTTTTATTCTTTTGGGAAATAACAGGGAGATACTAGTTGAAGTTGTTAAAGACTGGTGAGCCCTTACTGACATCAGTGCACGCCCCCAGTAATTTCAGTGAATGAGTCCTTCAGGAGACAGTCACAGAATCCAATACCTCAGCCTAGCAAAACAGGCTAGAGAGAATGCAAAGTACTCGTGTGCTGCACTTCTACTATCACTAAAAGCGCAGTCTGTCAGTTACAATCTATCAAGTCTTTCTGGGTTTAAACACAGACAGAAATAAGGCTGAATGTAGTGGCAAAGCACTTTGCTGAATCCTAAAATGCATTAGTCTTGCATGTTTCAGAACTGTTTACGTAGGATTTCTTTGGCAGACTATTAAGGAAAAAATTAGCATGACCTTAGAGAGCTGGTAATTAGTTGCAAACAACATGATCTGAAGGGAGAGTGTTTTGCTTCCTGAATTGTTAATGTATGTGGTGCCATCTGTCTATCCATATGTGTTTTCTTTCCTTTCTTTTCCTTCCTTGTACCCAGCAAATGCTACAAACTAAGGGAACTAAAAAAGATCACGCTTATTAAGTAAATTTTGAATTGATTCAAACACCCTCTTTCGTCTGGTATTTTTAGTCCTATTGAACATAAAACTGTATTGAATTTTTCAGATGTTATACACTACTACTGAGGTTTCTTAAACATTAGAGACAATAGAATTACTAATAAACATGGTTTCTTGAATTTGTACTGCAAAGTGATGCTTCCGAGGAGGTCTGTAAGACAGAGGTGTGGTGTGGTTTTGTGTGGTTTTTTATTTTTACCGGTACTACTGGAGGTCTGCCAGTGCTCTGTAACCGGGGAAGCTATTAAGATACTGTGATGGTTTCTGTCTCGCTGTAGTTTAAAGTAAGAAATCTTTAGTTAATGACAGTTTATGCCTGTTTGTTGGATGTTTCAATTTCTTATTTCTTCTTTGCCTGTCTTTTAAGAGAAAGATATGGATGTCATGGACACATCTTCTTTAGTAGACAGTATTTTAAATTATGCCTGAAGTTTATGTACATTTTGAGGTATAGAACATGAGAAACAAGTTCCTGAGTCTGAATACATACTCCCTGCTGAAAATTTAATTTTCCTTTTCATGATGTCTTCAAACTGTTTGACATATCTTGCTTTTACTGTTAGATCACAGTGAATACTATGTGGATGATGCGTGCATGTTGCAGCTACTGAAAGGCCTCTGCCTGAAGCACTTGGGAAGACTTATGCAAGCTGAATTATGTTTCAGTAAAGTAATTCAAAGGTAAAAAAATAACAGAAATGGATTTTATAGCTTTTGGTGACATTTCTCCTATTGTAGCTTTCATGTTAGAATTTTGAATAATTAAACATCCTATTAAGGAGCTGGAATTAAAATACCTCTGAAAGTAGTTAGAGAACCAGAAAACTTTGCTTGTATTTTTCTGTAGCAATTTAACACTTACTATAGCTTTATATATGTGGTGTTTTAGACTAAATAAATCAAACTGTCAGGTAACCTATCCAAATACATTTGGAACTGTATTTGCAGAACTATCTGTAAGTAAGGACAATTCATACAGGTTTCCTGTTTGTTGTTTTTTTTTAATTCAGTATTTAGTACTTTAGTAGTTAATGGTTCCCCATATAGATGAGAAGTTGTTGTTACATGTTTCAGTCAAAGACTTGTTTTTCCTGTTTTATGGATTTATCTAATATTTCAGGTGTCAGATCCATACCAGCTGTAATAGCTTTTCTATATAAAACATGAGTCAGGAACGGGTTGTAGTTGAGGACTTCTTGGAAGCTTCTAAGTATTTGGGCTGAAGAAGCATTTTTACATGTGCAATTTTTCTAACAAGTGATTTAGAAAAATTAATAATAGGATTTGTTACTGAGAATTATGTGTGTTTTAATTCTGTTGCCATCTTGTTTTCTCTTGCTGTTTCTAAGATCCCATGTGAGTTTAGTCAAGCACTTTGCAAGTTACAGGGCAGGGGGGTTTGATTGGTTGCAAGTTAAAGGATCACTGTTTCTGAAAAATCTTTTTCCAAAGGTAGTTGGCAACGGGCAGGCTTTTATAGCTGAGATATTAAAAAAAATCTAAAGACAACAGTTCTTCATAAAGTGTATGTTTTGCATGGGTGAGAGGAAAAGTTTTCTGAATTGGATACCTACATTTTGTTCAGCTTTATGTTCTACATGTCTAGGGCTGCTGTAGTGCTTTAAGACTGTTTATTAATGTGTGCAGAGTTAACCTGTAAAAAAGGTTCCAGCGTGTTTTTTCTGGCTACATGCTGTTACAGGCAGTGATTGCCTTTAAAAGTTAACTAGTCACTCGAGGCAGGGTTGTAAGTAACCATTTCTGTACTTTTCTGGTTTTCTAGTGAGAAGCAAATAAAATATGACAGTTACTTGGTGCCATTCACCCTGTATGAATTAGGTCTTCTGTACAAACAGCAGGATGAGAGAGAAAAAGCAATAAGATACATAGAAACTGCAAAGTAAGTGGATTTTTTTTATCACCTTGTAAACAAAGAATGGCTGGGTATTTGTAGCAATGAAAGCACAAGTTTTTTCTTCCTGACAACTTCCTTGCAGAATACAAGTAATTATAAGTCTGTGTTCTTGATTTGGAGAACTTGTCCAATATTGTTGAGTTTTGCAGTTTCATGAAACTGTCCTTCAGACACAGTGGAGTATATGGACCCAAATAAGACACAGTATGAAGGGAAAATGTCTCCTTCTCATATGGGCTTCAGAGATGCTGAGAGTCTCCTGCGTCCATGGGATGAAGCTGGAGAGTCCAGGGAAGGGATATGTGCCACTCTGTCCCGGAGGGCAGCTGTGGGACTTAAGTCTCCACCACTAAAGGTGTTAAAAAGAGTTAAAACCCAGTGCACAAGTCTGACCACACCCCTTTTCCCTTTCACATCGTGTCACAGAAGACCAGCTGAGAGTTTAATTTACTGTAGAGAAGCATGTGTGCATCATCTGTAGACTGTAGTATGAGATAGAATGTCCTTTGTGTTTAAAGAGAAGTACACCAGTCTTGTAATAGTATCATCCCATGGGTTTTTTTGTTTCTTTGTTTTGGGGGGATGGGATTTACAGAATATGATTTCTGTAAATATGATGTGTTTTATTACTCTGGCTGAATTGTGTTTTGAGTTGGAACATACATTTTCTACTAACACCCTTACTTTTCTGTAGTATTTTGGCTTGTCTTTCCACAGCAAATTTCAGTAATTGGGAGGGCTATTAAAAGGATTTAAATAAGTGAAAGAGATGCTAAGACACAGGTTCAGTTTATCAGGACATTTAATTTTAGTACTGGTCCAAATCTTCTTTGCTCAATTTGTGGATGTAGCTTTAAATGTCTCGTAACTCATCCGTCTGTCAATCTCCATTTCCTGTTGAAGGAATGAAGACTGTTAACTTATGAACATATGAAGTAGAAACAATCCAGTCCAAATGCCTTTTTCTTAAACTAAGCTGTCTGTTTTGCAGAAACAACTACAAGGAATACTCTATGGAGTCCAGGTTGCACTTCAGAATTCATGCAGCACTGGACAGCTTGAAGGTGTCACCTGCTTCAACACCTTGAATGAGGAGGGATGCTTTTTCATGCATCAATAAATAGCCTACACAATCTTTTTGCAATCTTTTTTTAATCATAGAGAAGAACATAATGATTGTTTTCTGTCACTTCTGATTTGATGTTTGTCATTCTTTTAGACTTCTTCTGTATAGCACCTATACTGTATCTACGTGCTGTTTTAAAGAAGACCTTGTTTTTGTTTGATAAAAATAATTTACTATTTGACTTGAATGGGGGATATTTTTTTAAAAAAAGGTGATGGTGCAATAAAGTTTAATGAAAACACTTTTTTTTTAATATGAGAACAGATGCTGGTTATGCAGTGGAACTGGTGATAATTTCTGCATTTTTCGAAAGTTTGATTTTCTGCAGTACACTTGAGACTTTTTTGCCTATGGATCAAAAATGCAATGTCTGCAGATAACCTTACCCACATTTGGCATACTATACTCTGAAATTTGTGTTCCAGAGGAAAGAATTAGTCATCTTTGATTTAATTTCGTTTTGGGAACAAAATGAATCTGACTGTAGTGCAATATTTTTACTCTGTCAGATGAAGCTAAGCAGGGCTACAGTTATAATGTCTTTGCAGGTCTGTTTCATTCCAAAGAAGTGCTTACAGGGGATATTTTTCAGTTGTAGAAAAGCAGAGCTACAAAGGACATTATGTCCTTGTTCTAAAGTAGAATCAGCAGTCTTAAGTTGATCTTGACAGATTTATTTAACCTGTTTAAAAAAAAAGCTTGCACTGAGAATATTCACACTGGAACTTACACAGGATGTCTTTCCCAGTGAGTAAAGACTGGGAAATTTTGCCTGGTGTCTACCCCAAATAATTCTTGGCACAACTGAAACTGATTGTTTCCTATCTTCCCTGTCATGGACCTGGAGAAAGGGTTGTTCTTTCCCTTTTTGAAGCAATCATTTAATATTTGTAGACTGGCTTCATAGTTGGTATTCTCTGTTCTTGGGTTGTAACCAAAGTAAATAAAAAATTGGTAGATTTATGTATTTTCCTAATAATGAGAATAATTCATATTAATGGAAGTTGACTGTGTATCAAAAAATGAATCCACTTTTAAACTTGCAGTTAAAAATTGTGCATATTCTAGTCTAATTTCTACCAAAAATGTGCAGTAAAATTGAGGTACTTATAAGTGCATGCATTTTTCTTTTCATGCTTATATGCAAACAGCAGTATCAAATTGAATTTCCCATTTCTTTAGATACACAGATTCTAGCTGTCTGTTCTTAAGAACATATTTGATTTTTATTTAAGTATACACCCAATAACTCTTCTTTCACTAGATACTGCAAAACTTGCCATTTCCCTATGTTATCAATGCCAGTATGTTTACTTCTGCACAGTGAATTCATAGTACCTATGCTCATGTATACGATTTGTTGCCCTTAACTACCACCCAAGCAATATCAGGACAAAAGAAATAGGTGAAAAATGTGTCCTCAGTAAATGAGTACTGAGTAATTAGAAACTGAAGTCTCTAATTGAACGGTCAGTATAATCTAAATGCTGTAGCAATTCTTCTCAGGTTACTGAGAACACAGCTTTCTTCTATGACTTATAAATAGTGGGGTCATTTAATTGCTTATAATTCTGTAATACAGTGGTATATTTACAGGAGAAGTAAGAGTTTAAAAATATTAGCTAAATAAACATAACAGGTCTCTCAAAATGTAAACCTGATCCAAAGTCTGTTTTTCTTTGCTGGTTTGGACTTCTGCCTATTGTAAATGTGTAACTAAATTATTGTATAAAATTATACATGTGTAGGTTTGAAGCTCAGGTACCTGAGACACTGAATTACTGATAAAATAAGCATGTTTATTTTCAAATATATTCAGTTAACTGTAGCTAAACTTCAAAACGGAGATTAGCATACGCTGCCAGGTGACTTCTCTAAAGATTTGCCCATTTATATATATAATCTGATTGCAAACTGCAGTGAGCATAAACTCGTATATTTTCAGAAAATACTTTTAATGCGTCTGTGGGCATTATATGTTCAGTTTAGGATTATTTTGGTTTAATCTGATTATTGGATTGGGGTCTGCTTCATGTTCCTGTGAAAGGTGATGGCAACAATTGCCAGTAAAACTTCTGTAATTTGTGTTCCAAATAGTACTTCACTCTAGAAGAGTTATAACTGGGACTACAGACTCACAAGATGGAGCATGATGTAGTCTCTGATCTCTTGTTTTTGTGGAGAGTGTCTTACAGCTGATATTTGATGAGTGATTTGAGATAGAAACCAAAATTAACAAAAAATGAGCAATGATATTCCTTGGAAACTGATTTTTTCAAAGTTTAGTACAAAGCTTCAAGTAGCAGTGTACTTTTTTCCATGGGTGACATTACTGACTGAAGAGAGAGTAAAAAGAACTGTTTTCTTCAGTTCAGCCTTCCAAAGGTAATACTAGTTCCCTGTGTATGTTATACTTTGTTCTTTCGGGATCAGCCTTTTTGCACTTATGGAGAGAACAGACTGATTGGCACACATTTGCAATACCCTCTGTAGGGTTTTGGGGACCCATTATTAAGTACTATTTAGAGCTTGTCTCCTTTCTGTGCTGCTGTTTCCAAACTTTGCTAGAAGATTGATTGATCAGGATTCCTAGCTTTAAGCTTTATTCTGGACATTTTTTTCCAGGTTGTTAATGGTGGAAATATAAATGTGTGGGGGTGATTTGTAACCCTTCAGTTAAGGTAGGTCTCCACAGAGCTGCAAGAGATGCTTAGTTTTCCAAATGCTGCAGAAAAGTGCATGTCTCCCTGACATAATGCATCAGTGATGCAGTATTATTTAGGACATTATGTCTGAGTTAAGTGATTTCTGTCTAAGAGTTCAGACAAAGCATCTGTGGCTTTTATTTATTTATTTTTTAATCTGCTGTATACTGTACTGGGCCTTAAATACAGTCTGATTTAGTCTTGACTGCTGCTTATAATATTCACCTCACATGCTCATCCTCCACGGGAATTTTGAATATTGTGCTGCGACTTTGAAACTAAGCAAAGCTGATCATCTACCTATGATGCTATAGCCTCTCTTGATAATAGTAGGAATTATAATGCAATACAAGGAATTATATATACAAGAGCAAATTTAATTTGTTAGTTTAAGCAAGCAAGGCTAAGCTTAAAGTTCTGTTATGACAAAAGGTCATTTAGTTCTTTCTTATAATAGATGTGTATTTTTTTTAAGGTAAGCAATAATAAATTAGCCTGGCGATAGGACAAAGCTTGTCTTTGATTAAGAATTGCCTACTTAGAAACTTCTTGTCTGCATATCAATCAAATGTTTAATATGTTGAAAGATTGTTGTACTATGGTTTGTAAATCTTTATTCATCAGTTTTTAACAGAGATTGAAAGCAAATATATGTTAAAAGACAGCTGATGCAAGATTGTTACATATCTGTTCTAATACACATGGGTAGCAGCTGTATGTAGCACTTTATGGCCAGAGAAATGTACAATAATCAGATCTTGCTATGTTTCTGAAACACCTCGCAAAGTAATGTGTAAAACAAGTAATTTCTTGTAACAAATTCAACTTAGACTTTGCAATTATTTTATTACTAATCTTAATGTTTCATGTCTTTTGTTTCTGTATGTTCCTATACTGTCTAGTTCAACAAAGAATGTTTATATTTGCTCTGGTGCTGCAGTTTTTTTTGCTTCTGATCTACTGAGATTTGCACATGTTCTTATCTGGTACTTGATGAGTAAACAATGAGGGCAGAAAAACAGAAAATGAGTAATGAAGTATGTTCTGGTTTAAAGAGCATGTAGAAATGTTCACTGTGATGCACTGGAATGGATTTTCACTTCAGAGGAATAAATCACATACGCTTACACTACCGAGTGCTGAATTTGGCACTGTATTCTAGTTGTACATAAGAACCTTCAGCTGAGATTTACCAAAGCATTATCATCAAAAAAGGCCTGATCTCTAGTTTGAACATGCTACCTTGGGCATAGAGCTCTTAAACAACCTGTCCAGACTGAGAGGTTGTCAGGGTCTAGTGAGTCAATAGGGGGTCTTTTGAATGTAGATATCAAATATAAAATAAGCTATGGGGTTTTTTTTTGTTTGTTTGGGGGATTTTTGTTCTGCTGCTGGTGTTTGGGGATTTTTTTTTAATTGTGTTTTGTGTTTTGGTTTGGTTTTTTTTTTTCTCTTAATCAGGTAATAAATGCTATAGGACAGCTGCATAAAGAAACTGTGGCTCTTAACTTTTCAGTTGGTAGAAGAGTACCCTCTGGAAAAAGAAGAGTCCACAGGTAGCATAGCAAATTTAATGCTTAGTGATTGCAGGGTTAAATACTCTCCTTTTTATAGTAGTGTAAGCATGTGCTTCCAGTCGATAGAGAAGCACGTGTCAGCTAGTCATCCCAGGTAGAAACATCTTCCTAGATTCAGTCACTTATCTGAAGAGAGAACTTCTTCAAACACATAAGCAGTAGGAGATGTCTGTTTCCTGTGTCAGGTCTTTTGGTGCATGAAAATATCAGTGGGCCAGATTCATTATCTATGCCATTGAAGCATGGACAATACTCAGTGTTCATGTCATGTGACTGTGGGAAAAGTTAAGGTTTTACTAAAACCCCACCTGAGACGTTAATAGTTTTACCTGCTTCAGCATGTGAATGTGTACTGAAAAACTCGATTTTCTTACTGTAAAGTGGATATAAGAGTATAGAAAAACAATTTCATTGACATACTTACATGACATGTTACTTCAGTATTTACAGTCAGGGTGGAGGGATGTGCAAAATTAGGTTAATGCGACATATATAGCTTATGTTAGGCTTAACTTGTTCCAGAGCAGTAGGAGATCTTCAGAATTAAACTTGATTGTAGAAAAGAGGGCAGTATGAATTTAAGTATGATTTTATTTTCATTACAGTTTTGCTCAAGGTGACAGAACTTACGTTCAAGGTGAAAGAACAATGCCTAAATGTACTCAGGTACAGATATAAAACTTCCATTTGTAACACCCAGCCCACCTTGATTAGATTGTGTCTCTCTCTTTTAAAAGAAGTATTGCATGCATTGGTGAACTTAAGCAGTATTCTACAAAGGAATCTAGCTGTAGTTTAAAATTTCATGTGGTGTAGATTATGCATGCTCAAGCTTTACTTGGAGAAGATGCATGGCTTAAATCTCTCTCCAAATTCTAGTCATATCAGTAAAGTTGCTTCAAATCCATCTGTATTAGCTTTTTCATAGGAACATTGAAAACTTGTTGAAAGTGAGAGAATGTCAGATGTTCCTTCACCTAATGTTATTTGTTTTACACTTTGAAGAAAGTTTAGCCTTTTTTTTCAATAATATAGATAAAATTCAAGATTGATTTCTTTTCGCAACCCAAATGGAAAGTACTCCTGTAGTTTACATTAATTTTATTAGACTGTTCATACGCTGTGGAAGCAACTTACTTCATTTATTGCAATCAGTAATACTAATAACACTATAATCACTGTGTCTACTTCATAATGAATCTTTGAAGTGGAAGCTTCTTTAAATCAGATTTTGTCAGCTGAAAGAAAAGGAAAAAAGGTGAAAGTGAAATGTGTTATGGGGAGTTCAGAGTGGCTATAGAAGATAAACAGTTCTATCAGGACCTTACTTTAAATGCAGTGTACTCTGGAGGCCAATGACAATACATCTAATGACTGTCAACTTATAGGCTGTTTTTTTACAAGCTAAGATTTTAATAGTTTAAACAGAAGAAAATAAATAAGCCTTGCCTGAAAAATAAAACCTGCAACCCTAAATACTGTATGCTGTTGAGTAATGACAGTTCTTACTGAACAAGTCAGTCTTCTAAGGAAATCTGAGAAAGAACCAGATAAGCTCACTTAACTTGTTGGATATGTGCTGTATGTGAAAAGTTACTTATAGAATGTTACAGGTAGAAAGGGGCCTTAAAGATCATCTGGTGCCAACTTCACCCCCCACCATGGGCAGGGGCACCTTCCCTTAAACCAGGTTGCTCAAAGCTTTGTCCAACCTGGCCTTCAACACCACCAGGGATGTGGCACCCGCAGCTTCTCTGGGCAGTCTGCTCCAGTGCCTCACCACCCTCACAGTAAAGAATTCCTTCCTAGTATCTAACCTGAATTTCCCCTCTTTCAATTTGTATCCATTCCTCCTGTCGCTACAGATGCTGAATCCCCTGCCTTGCCTTGCCAGGCTGCTTTTTTTGATGCAGCCCAGGGCATGGTCGGCTTTCTGGGCTGCAAGTGCACATTGCCAGCTCACGTTGAGTTTTTCATCAACCATCCCCTCTCGTCTTTCTCCCCAGGAGGTGTCTCTTTCCATTGATACATTTAGGAGTTTGGAATGAAGCAATCTAATTAAAAGCAAATTAATATATTTTCTTGTCTGAACACTTGTGGTTCTCAGTGCTACTTGGTAGATTGGTGGACCTTGCATTATGTCCTATTTTCCATTGTCTTTTTTTTTTTTCCTTTTTTTTTTTTTGTTAATTTTTATTAAAACTTCTGTGTTTATTTGATATGTTACCCAAAGAGTATGTTGCAATAAAGATACCAGTTTTGGTACTGAGTTCACTGCAAAATTGAATTTAAATTTTACAGATTGACAATGGCAGGACAAAAAATGGAATTTTGGTTTCTGAAACAAGCAAGTTTCCGTAACTTCAGGAATCTTATCTATGCACCTAAATGAGATTAGGTCTACCAATCTGGATATCCTCTAGTGTGACACCTGGAAATTTTGTCGTGATGGACTTTGAAACTATTACGTGCCCAGTGTTTCTGGTGTATGAAGCCCCATTGTGATAGTGGTAATTTCCTTCTGGAGAATTCTGAAGCTAAAGAATGAGAAAGAGATCCATCCCTTTGCTTTAATTTTTTTTTCCTTGAATTTTTTACTGCTTTCCTAGGACAGCAGAGTTGGATTCCTATTCTTACCTCTCTTCTAGACTGTCTGAAATTAGTAGGAGAGTCTTCAAAGAAAAATCTTTTGTCTTTCATTAGTGTTTAGCTCTATGCTTCCTTGGAATAATGTGCACCTGATATACCTGCTTGTGTTTGCTGGATGTGGCAGTTGCCCTCATGGGGAAGAGGACAGCCACTAGGAAAAGGAGAAAATTCAAGAGAAATTCATGTGTGAAGGATAAGTAAGAATATGTTGGATAGGGGTTTCTGTAGCACATGAACAATTGATGTCACCTTAGACTGTGGAACCAAACAGATTAATATGAAAGGATAAAACAAGGATTTCTATCACAAGGATAGTGACAGAAGGGTGTTTAGAAAGAGAAATTACAGTGCAGAGGGCTCACTTGCTAACTAAATGGAGGCAGTGTAATCCAGAGGGTGGTGGTGTCCTAAACAAACAAGCAAACAAAACCCCCCACAAACAGAAAACAAAACCAGAAGGAAAACCAAACCAACCAACCAACCAAAAAACCCCAGAGTGCTCACTTTGCAGCAGGGAGAATCTGCAGGGGTATTACAGAGTTTCAGAAAAGAGCTCTTTCATCTGGAAGTTCTTAAGTTACAATGTTTTTGTAGCATGGATCTGACAGCTCTGTCAATAGGTGAGAGTTTATAGCAGTGAGAGTCCATTGTATTGTTAACTATTACAATCAAAAGCATTGCTTGTCAGAAAATAGTTAGGTCAGTGTAGCTGTAGGCTCTGTCTCGCAGCTATTTCTTAGGGAACATTTAAGGAACTCCTAAACTGTCCCGTTCTAACTAAATATTGGCGGCTGCTACCCAAATTGCATGGTAGTAGCGTGGGTCAGTAGCCCTGCTGGATCTCACAAAAAAGACTCTGCATTGTAAGTCGTACTTTATAAGTGCCAAACAGCCCACCATTATCTAGCCAGTGTGTCCGTATGGATTCCAGTGTGCTTGGTGCAACCTGACATCTGATCCTGTTACCTGGTGTCCTGTGACCGGCTGTCCTGCATCACTGGAAAGCACATGTGTGGTTTTTGTTACTGAAGAGGCTTTGGAAGTACCTTGCAAGGTCTTGTGAAGAAACAAGGAGCTTTCATTGCAGCAGTGGCATCATACGGAGTTCCACAGCAGCCTGCTGTGCCATTTAGCAGAGTTTCTTGGTGTAGGATTTTCTTCTCCTCCCTGAGTACTCTGCTGGCAATCAGGCCCTAGGAAACAATATACCATCAGCAAAATCTTGCTTGTATTGGTTTAACTCCAGCAGTGTTTGTGGAAACAGCTGTTTGTTAGCAATCGTGATACTGTGTCTGAGCCCTTTAGGACTGTTTTAAGGGCCAAATTCAAGTCTCAGCTGTATACATTTCAGTTCCTTCAAAAGCAGTAAAATTTGCTCTCATAAATGCACGAGAGGCATGTATGTTCCCAACAAAGTAAGATAAAACACGCAGCAGTGAGAATAGTGTTTAGTGCTTCTTATTTATTTACAAAGTGAAGATAGCTATGTGATAGCTGACTGCAAACACATCCCACATAAAATCTTTTCTTTGGAGACTTGAGGTAGGAGTTTGAGCACTATGCAATTCAATCCAAGCAGAATGCACAGAGGACAGAAGCTTTTGGCAGGAAAATAATAGTTATAGAAAAAAATTTTGTTTACTCAATCTTCTTTTGGAGGCATCTTGTCCAAGTTCTGTAGCAGACAACAGGCCCTTCATCACTAGTAGATTTCAGCCTCCTTTTGTGACTAATGCCTTCTGTGGGTCTTCCAGGATTCAAATCTGGAAGAGACTTCCTGCACCCCTGCTCCACAGTCGTTGCCAACCCTTAGCAAAATCTAATTTATCTTCTCTCTATTCTTCCAACTCGTGAAAACTCAAGCCTACATCTGGCTGGTTTCTGCCCAGCCCTCCCCCTTTGCCAGGTAAATGGAGGGAGCAGACAGTGCAGCACAGTGCAGCAGCTCACAGGGCAGGGAAATAATGCTCTGTATTGAAGACAGAAGCACCAGGGGTACCATGTGCAGCCAGGGGAGCAGCCCATATCCTGGGCACCTGGTTTTGCCTGCTATTGGCTCACATTCACTCTGGCTTGGCTATGTGTGGAAGTGACCCTGGTTAATGGCAGGCACACATGGTGAGCATGAGCAGGGACAGGTGAGAAAACAATCAAGATGCCAAACCCTGCAAGATGCCCTTGTTAAAGAAAAAAAGCCCAGCAGACAAGAACGCTATGTTCTCCATCACAGACCTACTTTTGGCAGCAACACATGTGCAGGAGACTGGAGGCTCACCAGGCCTTGGGCTGATCTGTCAGGGAGGTTGCTGCCCACCATAGTACGGAGCCTTCTAGCTGCTGGGGGATCACAGTCACCTCTGATGGCCAGGGATTGCACACTGGGAACTGGGCTAAGTGGTTTCTGTGGTGAGACTTTCCTCTAAGCAGAGCACCCCAGGCTAGCCATCTTTCCAGGCTTGAACTGCTGCTTTGGCACCTGGCTGGACATGAGGTGCATCACATAAGCCATTTCTCGCACTCAGAGCATTTAAGATGAGACTGTGGTAGCAAAAAATGACAGTGTGAGTCTGCTCAGCTGCAGAGAATGAGATACAGGGTGGCCAGAACCAGAGGTCAGCAGAGAAATCCAGCTTTTCTGCTGAATGTGAGACAAGTCACCATCACTGAGAATAACCTAGTCACAGTCCCCCACCTCTGTGTCCAGGGCAGTGAGACACAGCAGCAGAGCCTGGGATATCCCAGCTTCAAAGAGTCCTCAATGACAAAATGTTCCTCCCTGCTGATCCCTGGTCAAGATTTGCAGGTGGAGCTGGTTGTAATCAGGATATTTACTGATGTTCATGTGGAAGTAATAAGCACACTCCTGTGTGTAAAAACAGAGCCTTGAGCTTGAGAGGTTCCAGACCTCTTAACATGCTGCACGCATTCTTCATACAGATGGCATGGATGACACTCTACACTTGGTGAACAGGGAAACTAAACAGGGCAGGTGATCTAAAGAAAATGACAGCTTTAAACTTTCCTCCTTAAAAAACCTGTACAGTGAGTACTATTTTTAATATGTGACAGGGCACTGTGGGTGATGTGGCACTTTTCCAGTGACAGGTGTAGGTGTTAAAACTGGGCTCATTGGTAACTAGGCTTGATTTTACTCTTGAAATTGGTCTTACAACCAGTCACCAAGAAGAAATTGGGCGTGATGGAGGTTGATTCACCTCCTGCCATGGGGTTGTGGATGGCTGCATTTTTACTAAAGGTTAGGTCTTGCCTGGGAAGGCAACTTCAGAAAACAGTTAAATAATTTCTTTTAAAGTTTATAAAAGTGTATCACTACACAACGAAAAATGCGTAATTGTTGAACAATGTGTTTTTAAGAGTAAGGAAGCCCCCTGGAGGGGCTTCCGGACAGTTTTATGACCAGCCCAACAAAATCAGAACAAGGTCCTGAAAGAGCTGCCAGTGATACTCCTGATGAAGGGTGCTGGGGTAAGTGATGACAGGTAGTACCCACCAGCTGGTCTCCTGACAGGGCTGGGAGAGTGTTGCTCGGGCTGCCTCACTAATACCAAGGAAAACATCCCATTCTCCCCGACTGGGGCAGAGGCAGGATCAATATGAGTACAGCAGAAACTGCAGGCTTACTGTGCTGTCCCAGACTTGCAGTGACTGGGCAGGGACTCTGTAACAACACCTGTCATGGGATCTTGCAACCTCTTGATTTTTTCTTCCCCCTTACTATCTTTATCTTATTCCAAGAAAATAACTTCAATGACCAGATCAGCACTTCTCAGAAGGAAAAGACACTACTCCTCAGGGGAGGGCATTGGCTGCCAGGAGCTAACCTCATCCTTGGCAACATGAACAACAAAGGATTCAGAAACTACAGAGAAAGAAGGGGTTGCTCTTTACATCAGCTAATTTAAATTGGGAATACGAAATGCTGTGGGCGTTATTTTCCAGGATATGAAAGAAATAGCTGTAGCTGCAATAAGATCAGCAGAAGCTGAGAAATGTGTGCAGTGTTATTGAGGACAATCTTCTAATTGCTGGAGAATCAGTTGGAGGACTGAATACAGACATTTGCAGATTATAGAGAAAGGTTACTCACTAAGGAAACAGGAATCTCAAAAGCAGAAACCAAGATTTGGAGACTAAAGGAATCCTACTGGTATCACCAAAATCAAACATCTTTAAAAAATGGTGGTTCCAGAAACTGGTAAATTGGTCATTGCCTTTTTGGCTGCACTGCCTGCAGGTGCATGAGTAAGTGGCAGGGCAGACAGCTAAAATACCAGCTGAGAGGACACTTTGGTATGGAGGTCTGTAGGTACAATACATGACAGATCCAAAGCATGGAGCTGCTGTAGGGGGCTGAACAGCCTTCTTTGGACATTTAGGGTTGGTAGGGTAAAGAAGTATCTGAAATTACATGGGAGGGCGTGGTTGAGACAGATGGATGTTGTTTTCAGACCTCTGAGTCTTGTGCATTGCCTGTTTGGATCTCATGCAATTCACACTTGGGGTCTGTTCCCATTTTGGAGAAGAGTAGGAGCACAACTGTGGCAGACATGGAGAGCCTGAGCCTGGTGCTGTTACTGGACTTAAGGTCCCTGATGCACTGATGTCTTGCTCCACCCACAGAAGAGAAAACAAGCATTGCAAAACTTCAAATCTGCAATTTTCCTACTAGGGAGTTGCAGATAGATGTTGAAAATATTGAGAAAGGAGTGTAAAACAGGAGCTGCTGAGAAAAGAGCTGTGCATGCTGTGAGCGTGGAGGGCAGCATAGCAGTAAACAGGGAGGTGCTATCCTGACAGATCCTTGCTGCTCTTGCTGTGAAAACAACAAGTTAACCAAGCTGTGTGGCTTGGAAGAAATAAAGAAGACCTGCAAGAAATACTAAGTAATAAAGCACCAGGGCCAGATGGGTATGCAGCTGATTTTATGGGACATTCTTGGGCAAATTGCTTCCAATTGTAAATAAAGAGTTTAATGCACTTAAAAACCAAAATGTTCTCCCCTAACTTAATTTAGCCCACCAGAAAAAAATCCCTAAGAAGTGTAGAGTCTATTTCATTATCTTGCACTGTCTGCAATAATTTTAAAATTAATTACTTTTATGTTAGGGGCCAATGTTATAAGATTTTCTAAGAGCAAGTTTTCCAGAAGCCACTGCTCTCTTCATCACAGCATGAACTGAGCATGTCAGCTTTGCTGTGGCATTAAAATCTGATTGACCAGGAACATCTCAGCAGGGGATTCAGTTTGCCTCCTGCAAAAGTAGCCATTCACTCACCCAGTCAGTTTCTCAACCTATATACTGGAAGACCAGCAATTACCCTTTTCCACTGGTGCTCTGGGAAGCAGAGCATGCTTGCCTTGCTTGTGTCAGAGCCCCATGGGCTCTGTGCAGCCCTGACGAGTGCCAGTGTGGGGCTCTGACAGAGAAGTTCACAGCAGTGGACACCAGCTCAGTGTGTAGTGAATTAAGCCTTTGTGTGGAGCTAGAAGTATGCTGAGTGTGCAGTAATTGTGGTAGAGATGTGTATGCCGTTCCTGGAGCCTTGCAGTAGTAATGGGCTTTTTTGTCAAGAAGTATTTCTGGATTTTAGATTGTACCAGCCAAGCACAGACTTTCTATCTGTGTAGGATGAAACATATCTCCGTATTTATCCATGTGGGTATTAGTTTGCAGAACCATTTCTGTCACAGGTGAAGACTTTGAATGACGTTACCCATTTACCAGAACCTAGGACCTTGTTCAGCATCTTTGTTGTACTGGACACGTATTTCATGTACATCTCTATTAAAATGTATTTGTTTGATATCGGTTGCCATCGTGTATATATACACATTCTTGCAGATCCAGACATACACTTGAATATGTGTGCACAAATATGTGTGCTATTTAAACATCTATTTAAAATAAATGAACATTTATTCCACTTAGGCATAATTTCACATAGCAGTGTCAACCCTAGGATTATGAATTTCTGTGTGCTTGGAGAACACTTCTGTGTTAATGCTTGCTGTGCAGCTGCAGCACAGGCACTAGCACAGAGAGGTTTATTGCAGGAGGTGAGCCCAGCTGACTCACTCCATTCAGAGGGCCATGGGGTCACTGTCGCATGCTTGGGCAGAGGTACTCATTTGCTATAGATGTGGTGTGATTGCTTCTGGTCCAGGATCTGATTTCCAGATTCAAACAGGTGCCCACTTGGGGCAGAATACTTCAGCCTGACAAAGCTTATCTGCCTGGCCTGGGATCTGGTCAGGAGATACAAACAATGCAAACTATTTGTGGTGAGTTAGCGGAGGTGCCAGTAGTTTTTGGTGTTGGATATCCTAAAAGCCCAACTTGGCTTACCATCTTCCAACACACGTCTGTCCTTTTGATGTAAGGTTTGACAGATAAGATGCTAAACTGGCCTGAAGACATATGATTGGCAGCCAAATTCTTTATGCTATAACAGTCCAGCATACTTCCATTCATTTAGATTCTTCCACATACTTGAAGTATATGGAGTTTCTCCCATGGATTGGGATGCCTCTTCATGGTTACTTCCCAGGGACTGATATAAAGAGAAAGAAGTATTTCATGAAAAGAAGTGTAGTGAAATGCATCAAAAATGCTACTTAATGTTTCTTTTGCTAGCTTTAACTCATAACTGTTTTAATGTACTGTATTTTGCCATTTTATGTCATAGATGACTATTGTTTTTAGCTTTTATACTGAAAGTAATTCTGATTCAGACCTGTCTGTTAATTTCTCTTAATAAATAACTCATCTTTTATAAATATATCTGATTTGCCATCATTAAAACTTGTGGGACACAGTTATGAAAACTTAAACCATTGACAGTCTGAGGCTAAAATGAGATCCAGCTGCCCCAAGACTCCTCTCTCTGAGGAGGAGTTTAGAAAGCAAGGGGTTTTCTTGGCACCTTGTGACTCAGTGACAGGGCTTCTTTAATAGACTTTTTCTAAAGCTCCCACTTCACCCACAACACCCACCTGTGAGCAGCGAGGGCCTGTGATTTTTGCTCAAAGAGGAGGCAGATGAAATCTGCTGTGGAGGTGTTGCTCTCTCCTGTGCCAGGCAGCAAACTCATCTGTAAATGGGGAGGTAGTATTTTGATGAGGCTTTACTTATACCCTCATGACTACATGCTAAGGAACACCAAGATGGGCTCTGAGTCTTCTGCACCTTTTATGTTCTGATTTTTTTTTTTTTTCATGGCTCCATTAAGGTTATTAATAGCATTTTTGTGTTTATGTGTATTTTACCTAAGTGAATGTGAAATGAAAGCAACTCTGTCATGGTCAGTGATGGCTCCCCATCCTGTGTGGGCACCCTCTGCCTTGCTCCAGGGCTGTGTTCTATGCTATGCTTTCGACACTAAAGCATGCTGAGAGGTCTTTCCAATCCACAAGAGATCTTTCTGAGCTTTGACAGGTAGTATTTCTCAATGCTCCTGCTGTAAAGGCAGCCTCTTAGTTTCTTAACAGTACTTCTAATGGGCCTGTGAGGTAAATAAAAATTACCAATATAATTCTAGAAATGGCTACAGCACGACTTTTTATTGCCTAGCAGTTTGTGACCTAGAACATCTCAACACCTCAGATCTCTGGGAAATTATGTTCCCTGCTGAAGCTGGGAGTCATTTTTTTCAGTCATTTCTAGGTTTGTAAGACAAAATCTAGGACAGATTTGGGGTAAAACACTGTGTTTAAGGTTTTATGTATCAAGGAGGAGGGACAGGAAGAGTATTTATGTTGTTTATTTGATGCTTTGGAAGTTGTATAGAGGTATCCAGAAGCCTTTATGACCAGCCTACAAGAGCATATACATTTGTAACATCTAATAGCTTCAGCACAATAAAAAAATTTTTTCATCTCTTTTTTCTGGTATTGTTGTGCTGTCCTTTCCTCAGTAGGTGGCAAACTTCACAAGCTGTAGCTGGATGGATTTTTTTGTTGCAGGCCTTTAACCTCAGATAAAATGTGCTGGGAAAGCTTTGCTTGGACCTCATCCAAATAATATTTGCATTCTTTCACTTGCCAAAAAGGAGCCATTATTGCTCCTAATTCAAACATTTTCTTTTCTGAACTGATCTCTGAAAAAGCCTATGGCTGCTGTGATGGAGTATTTACTTTCTGTGTGTCCTTCTCTTTGAGATTACTGAATAACCAACTAGAAAAATGTCCCCTTTTTGACTACTTAAAAAGCAAAACAATGTATCCATGAAACACAGGCCTGGTTTGTTGATACCCCAGATCAAGCATTAGTTAAAATAAGAAAAAATCACTGGCATTTTCTCTTAATAATAAGTATCCTCTGGTTGCTACCATTTGTTCAGTATCATTATTAAGTGTGAGGGAGCATATGGCATTCTTTGTACTACAGAAGCAAGGATCATCTTCAACAAACTTAAGAGGTCCCTCCGGCATATAACGAAAAGGATTCCTGTGTTTCAGGAACCATGCAATCCCTTTCAAGCAGTGACACAGAGTAAGCAAGCCAGTGAAACAGAGAGCAGGGTCTGCCTTGGGATGGGCCAGTGACATTTCTGCTAACCATCTGTAAGCTTTGCAGAGGGATCTGTCTCAGGAGCATTTGGAAGGAAAAAGGTGGATGTCTGATGCACAGGGGCACTAAGAAAAGAGATGAAAAGCACAAGGGGCTGTGGCCTGGCTCTTTTCAAAAACCCTGGAAATATTTGTTATCACATTTACAGTACAAGACATTGTGCATATAATGTGCATATTTTTTTGTGTGGATATTTTTTCTGTGGTGTTTCTTCACTATGAAGAGAGAGTGAACAAAACTAGAGAAAGAAACAAGAAGCAATAGAGAGATTTTAACACAAGATTTGAAAAGAACCAGGGAGGTTCAGTCCCTGGGATGACTCTTTGGTTGAAACTGTTGTTGCAGCTGTTCGACTTGTTTTTAACGACGTTGGATTTAGACAAAGAACAAAGGCCCTCTATTCCACTGCAAGCAAGCCCTCTGTGGGAATGTTTCTGGGTCTGTGAAAAAGAGATTGCTTCCTCATTAGCAAGAATGAAGTGTGTTGCGGGGGGAAGACTGAAACCAGTCATATTGGAAAGGAGCTGTGGTCTGAACTGGAATTTGCTCTTCTGAGTGCTAATGATGACAAGCCATGCATCCACTGGCAGATCATTTCATTACTCTGTTGCCTGTTTATTTGCATTTCCAGCCATGAGACCCTGAAACAATAATGGGAGTTGTTTTAAAATCTAACATCTGCTTTTTGAACTGTGGGACCCAAACCTGTGGCATCAATTTAAACTGAGGAAAGCATATTGTCTTTCTGTGGGACAACTCTGTTAATCCTTTTCTCATCCTTGGATAAAGTCTTTACTCTCCTTTTCAGCCCTCGCCTGCCTCCTCCTTCTCCCCTGCCATGTATTTCTTCATGCTTTAACCAGCATGCTCAGTAGATCTATTAATATAATCACCTGGTGTGATCACATTCAAAATACAATACCTGTTTTCTACCTCCTCATTTGCGCTCTCTCTGTACCCTGCATATTCCCCATATAACCTGTTGATTCTGTCTGAATTTGTATTCATCTTAATCATGTTATCTCCCAAGGTTTAAGGTGAGATTTCCTCTCCATATTCTGGCCCTATTGTTTCCTCCTCTTTTTCCCCATGGACTTTCTGCTTGCAAACAATTCCTCATTTTTCATCTATGCCCTCAGTTTAGGATGTGGCAGTTATATTTCCCGGGGGAAAACTGGTCCCTAGCAAAGCAAAGCAAAAGAGCAGGAGGTCATAGCCTTCCCGAGTAGGCGCAGAGATCTTTACACTAGCTCTGTTGGGGCTAAAATGAGAGACTAAGATGCATTGCAGTAAGGAATAAACAGTACTCTAAGTGAAATACAAGTGCAGCCTACTGCTGCGAGGAAAATGTTCCTCTCCTAATCAATAAGAGAGTCTCAGAACACAAAAATGGGGAAAGGTTTTGCAGTCGTGGTCCTTAAGGTCTGCCTCTGACTGTTGTTATAAGAAGAGTGAGAAAGCTTGAACTTTATAACTCACCACCTGGGGAAAAAGTGGAAAGAAGAGATGATGCCTGGATACCACAATTTGACATGTCCAGAAGCATCTGGGACACCAAGCCAGAAGGGAGACTGTGTCCTTTCAGAACAATCCCTTGCAGCCAGCTCTAGAAGAAGAAAGGAGGGCCCTCTGGCTCTGACTTAGCTCATGCAGTCAGTTTGTCAGGCAAGATGAAGCAGATACATAGAGACAAGAGGAAAATGGACATCAGAGCCAAAGAGTTGCATAAATGTTTGCCATGAAATTCAGGGAAGGGTGGAAGGAGACTGAGGTACACATGTCGTACTGAATGCTGAGAAAGATGATGGTGAGGAGGCACATCCATGGTGGAGCTCATGCTGAAGAGAACCATGTCTCTTGGGAAGCCCAGCTGTGAATGTCTTGGGAAATACAATATGGTTTACCAGATGGAAGGAGATGGTGGGGACTATGGAAGGAAGAGAGACTGAACATAACTTAAAATATTTTACTGCGGGAGAGCAGGACACTTGTACTATGAACCAATTTGATTTCGCAAGAATCCATTTATTGTTTACATTAATCCATTCTTATGCATTTTTGCAGCTGTAGTTCACACGATCAAGCACACTCGATTGGGTCTTTTGCACTGTCCAAAAGTCCTGCATGCACCTTTCGGGACACCTGATTGGTTCTAGTTCAGGATGGTACAGCCCTTCTTCTCTCTGCTTTCTTCTAACTTCTTCTTTCTTAATTTAGAGCTGTTTGCATTCCTCAGGCCCTGATAAGGGTAACTGGACATACTTGGCTGGGGCACCCCTGACAGGATTTTAATGCTTTACAACATTTTCCTGAGGGTTTAGCTGAAGTATACTCACTTGCCCATTGATATCTAACCAAAAGTGCTTGTTTTCTTTCACTCTCTGGTCATTTCAGGCACAACCCTAGGTCCCTCAGGGGTCAGGGCTGAGGACTGTGCTGACCAAGCTCAGCCACGGTCACCACATGTGCCTACACTGGAGCAGCACACACGCCAGCTGTGGGGCAGTGGTGGGAGCAAGGAGAGGTGCCGAGGCTCCAGCCCCGGCTCCTCACGGCGTAGTCCTGTGGCTACAGGAGTCACCAGCCCACCCAGACTGCGCCAGTGTCGAAGTCCCGTGTTCCCTGCCACAAGAAGCTGCATCAGGCTCCAAGGGTCTAGGTATGTCTCCCCTCATGCTGACCATGATTTGCTCTACTGGCTGAGACAATCAGAGCTTCACAAGGTGCTGACTCGAGTGGGCCTCCCTTCCCCCATGGCACAAGCTTTGGGCTGACTTTTACAGCTGACATCAACAGCATGGCTCCTGCCCACGCAACCTGTGCCTGTTGATGGAACAAATCGAAGCAATATACACTGCTCTCGCAGGTCAGGATCTCCTTCCTCGGCACACTGTCCTGGCAAAGCCAACATGTTTACCAAAGGAAGGAAAGTTGGGAAATACTGATGGGTGTTTACTGACATCCTATGCAATCTGATGGGCTCTGTGCTGGAGAAAGGGAATGCTTAGCCTGGGCTCCATGGGAGTTGAAGGCTGAAAATGAAATCAGCAACACAGTGAACACTTTTTCTGCCTTATTGTGGCCATGTGATTTGCAGTGTGTAATGTCACACACAGTTGAATGAAGGTTGACTCTGATGCAAATAGTCTTTTCGTGTATGTCTCAGTGGTATCCCAGGCATTTAAGTCTTCTTTTCCACTCTGTGTGTTACCGTATGAGAGAAACAGTTGAAATTAATACGCTTGTATACCTGTGACTTTACCATCTGTGGTGTCTGTTTAAATATATTTCAAAGTAATATTCTTAATTTAGATGACTTTCAGAAGCCCTGATACATTTTGTTTCAGGCTTATTGTGTTTGGTGTTATTTGTCTGTTTGTTTTTAATGGATAATCCTCATCCTTCAGTTTATCTATTAGCTGCACAGTACCTGCAAATTCAGAGTAGCAATCAACTGATTGCCAGTTTTCCTTGTGAATATTGAGTATGCCTCCTGTCCTTTGCTGTGGCATTCCTGGGATTTCAGTATCCTCTTTCCTCTCTCACTTGGATATCTGATCTGGCTAGGTTGCTGGAATTTGAAGCATGAAAGCACAATTGCAAGTAAGTTATTGCTAGTCTGGTTGTAATTTCTCTTGTGATTTGTAGTTGTTATTCATGGCTCAGTTGACTGCTCTTCATCCATTAATAATAGAGATGCATCATTCAAGTAATGAAACTATTCACAAGGCACCTGGCTGGTCATTTATAAGATGGAAGGCTTGCATGCAACATTTTTAGCTGCCTGTGGGATTTCATTATTTCATTCTCTCATGCAAAGACCAGAAAAAGTCACTTCGCAGAAAATCTGTAAAGGAATCAGGAATTACATATAAATTCAGAAGGAATGTCATGAAATGTATTCCCATGAATAGCAGTAATTTCTCGACTGGGAAGAGATGTTCTAGCAACTGTTTTTAATTTCTCTGGAATGGCTTTGTTTAGCACACATTCTGTAAAAGGCCTCAGTTTTCCACTGCGTTGCACTCTTTGCTGTTTACCTTTGCGCAAATTCTCTGCATCAGTCCTTGTGACCTTTCCTAGGATTCTTTAGATAATTTGAAAAAATTATTTTATAATTAGTAATTATTCAAATTAGTAATTATTCAAAATATATGCAGGTTTTAATAGAAAGACCTGAGGAATGGAGTAAATGTCACATTTATATCTACAGGTATATTAGGGGTGAGGTATATTAGGGGTCACTACTTAAAAGGCAGACTTGTACAGGTGTTTTTTTGGGACAAAATGCTAAACTAGTATTGGTGCATTATGGCATTCATTTGATTGACCTAGCTTCACTTTCAGTTTGGGAAGTTATTGCAAGAAACAACTTCACAATCATAGTTTCAGAAATTAATACTCCATATATGAACTCTTTTTAGGATCTTTTATCCCATGCACCTTGGTGAGATAAAATGTTTCAGTGTTATTCATCTTTCTGATTTTGACCAGTGTATTTTACTTGAAATTTGCTATGAAGAAAAAACATGCACCCAGTTGCCACAGCTAAAATGCAGGATAATGACTTTGTAAAGTCTGACTGCTTATGGTTTTCTGACCTCCTGCCATTGCATTGCCTCAATGCTTCCTGGGATCTGATACGGAAGGCAAAATTTACAGCTAACAAGCCTTGTATTTGGCCAGAGTTTGGCTTGTTTACCCATCAGTCTTTCATTTCTTCTTGTCAGAATTCCATTTTCTATTAAGCAGTCAAGCTCAGTCATCCAGGAAGACTGGCAATATTATTTTGCAGCTTTTACTCCCTCAGCTCCCACTGGCTAGAGGTCTTGCTTGTTAGCTAGTAAAATATTTTCTGGTCTGCAGGGTGGAGGAGGAGGAAGTCTTGTTGGCATTGTTCTTTCATTACAACCTGGAGATGTTATTCTCTCACACATTTTCCCAATTCCTGTGTTAGGTGGGAATCACTGCCTTCTCTGAGGGAGTTACCGCTTTGTTCACTGCATGCCTCTAGCAAGTGCTGCAACTGCACTCTAATCTCATTTGGATTTGTTCATCAGTTGATGAAACCCATGCTATATAGTGAGTTTAGCCCTCCAGTGAGGTACTTTTACAGAAGTTGTTATTGGGCCTACCAAAATTTATAGCATCAACTAAAACACATTCATTTCAAGGTCTGCCACAGATGGTTGCTTTTTTTATGGAAGATACTTCACTGTTCACTTACAACTTCAGAACATAATGTGACAACTGGAGTTTTCATGCAGAAATTTTCAGGAGAACAAGATTTTCAGTGGCAATTTCTTGGTTGCCTCTGAGCAAGCTTGAGACTGGAGTTTTCAGAGTATTTGCACAGTACCTGTTATTCAAAGCCTGGCCTGTGATACCCATCTGGAAAAGTGCAGAAATACTTAAGGCAATAACACGGAATCTTACTACATACATCTAGGTTGTTTGAATCTATTAAAGAAAAAATATTATTCTTAGCTAGTACTGAAATCTATTTACCACTGGCTCTGGCCATGTCCACAAAACAGAGAACAAGAGTGGTGGGGTGGGGTTGACATTCCGAGAATATTCTCTTGCATTTGCTTCCTGCATCCTTCATGTTTAGGAGCAGTTTTAGTCAAATGTCCCCAGCTCTGGCAAATGTACATGTCCCCATGGCAGTCAAATAATAGTGAGAGACCAGAAATGGTACTCAGGTTGGCATGCAGAAGTGTCTCTTTCTGTAGTTCCAGTTTAGCTGTGATTTTCTGTCAGTTAAATTTTGCTTATGATTACCCTCAATAGATATTTTTTGAAACTAAATAGGACTTGGAGAATGAAGGCAAGTAGATTAACAAGAAATGGTGAAAGAAATTGTTGGTTTTTTCTAAAACCATCTTGAAAATAGCCACAATCAGTTAAACACTGCCAAGAGCAGTGTTTTAAATACTAGAGTTGCAATTTGCTAAAGTTTTTTTGGTGGTGTGGTTTGTTGTTGTTGTTGTTGTTGTTGTTGTTTTGTTTTGTTTTGTTTTGATTGGTTGGGGGTTTTTTTGTTGTTTTTGTGTTTAATATTTTTGTTTCAGAGAGTAGAAAAGTTCCTAAGTTCTGTATTGGAAATCTACTGCAACTAGACAATATGTTCATGTGACTTTGCAGCTACATCTCCATATGTAAAATATTTCCATAAAAATGAGAAGACTTGTTCAGAAAAGGCAAAGGCTGAAGTTCCTCTTTCTACAGCAGAGCAAACACTGACCCTACCAAAAATGGAACTGAATCCCTGTTATTAATATTGTTATTGGGAGCTATTTTTATCCTAATCTTAAAAGTGTATTTTCCAAAAGACTGCAAAAGTATAACGAATCTGCATTGGATCTTTGAAGGGTTTCCATCTTCAGTTGCACCTCCCACAGTGCCAAAAGTGAATGCTGACAAAAAAGGGTAGAAAACAGAAAGGCAACTGCATTTCAGCCAGTTTTTTTCCTCTTTCTGCCCTCTGTTCTGTCCAAGCTTTCCGTGGACAATTGACAACTGCAAATTCTGTCTTATATTTAGCAGCTCCCAAAGGCAGTGTGGCCAGATAATTTTTCTAAATAGACAATAATTTTATGCCTTGGGGTCTTTTTTACCCAGATTCACTAGGTTGGGAAGGTGTGGAAACCCACCACAGGGTAAGAGTTTTTTTCTTTCTACCAACTCTATGACTGTTGGAAGAATTTTTCTCCAGATGGAAGTGCATGGCCCACTGAAATAACATTTTATTTCCATTAGCTGTAATTTTCAGCTTCCAGATCCATTAAGAATTTTTGGTGTTGTTTCAGCTCTTGACAGGTAAGATATTGCTGTTGCCTCCCTTTGCCCTTCACCAAATGTAGCGGCTTGAGGTTTAATGTTTCCTTCTCTGAGACACTTTTTCAAGAACTTTTTTAAATGTGAAAGCCATATGTTCCTTGTCACACAGAAGACCATTAACCAAGCCAAACCTTTTGCCAAATGCCCTGGAGCCTGTGAGGTGCTGTGTCTCTGGAGATACTTTCCTTTTTCATCTTTTCAGTATCTCCCTGCCTTTTGCAGGGATCTGGCTGTAATTTACAGCTGGTTTAACTAAGAGAATGTAACACAGCTGGAATTTCATCTTCAGCTGCTCTAGGAATAAATCACGTCCTAGGCCTCCTTATCAGCACAATGCCATGAATGCTGTTACTGACACAGAACAAATTGCTTTACCACTGCACCAGACAAGTTATGGGCAGAGATGTGAACCTGATATGCCCTTATACAGTCCATGCTTGAAATGTGTCATGTGTGCATGTAGATTCCTGTGAAAGGGGATGAAAAGACAACTCCCTAAGACAATTTACTACTATTAGGTTTGGTTCACTCTGGTATTGCTAATGTTTTTTTTAATTGTAAGTTTGAGCAAAAGAGAATCAAATGTATCAGTTCACAGGATTTATTTAGTGGCCTTCAGAATCATTAAACATAGAATGTGGCAGGGTGCTTACTCAGGATTTTTTGTTATTAATGAGAAGCCTGTGTCAACTTTTTTTTTAGCAGTGATGAATTTTAGTATTAAAATGGATAGTATTTGTTACCTTCCATTTTAGAAGAAAGTGGTTTGGGGTCAGAATGAGCGGAGCTACTAAAACTGGCAACATTCCAGCTAATTTCTTTAAGGAAAAGTTGAATTCCTGTATAAGCATAAACTCTGTAAGAAATGTATGTAGTACTACATAAAACACTTGAATAGGAGATCCAGTGAAGACACTGATATTCTATGTGAGCAAAGTAGCTTAGCAGCTTTTGATGGCAGAATATGGCCCTTGTGCTTGCCCCTGTGTGGTGACCTCCTCAGGGCAGGAACATATCAGCTACTTTAAAACACATCTCAGGTATTGGTGTACCCATATTTTACAAAGTTTGAAGTGTTTTCAATACATTTTCCAGTGACCAGTAAGAAGTTTCTGTTGTATTTCTTTCCTCCCCTTTTAATCTTTAATGGACAAAAAGTTCATGCCCAGAGGTAAACAGCAAATCTCTGCATGTGAATAGATTTCTCTGTTGGCAGGGAAAGCAGCTGTCTCTTCTGGAACTGATATGAAGCTCCCAAGGACAGAAAAGCGGACAATACTTCCCTGTTCAGCTACTTTTCTGATGCTCTGCCCTGTGAGTCAAAGACTGCTGGAGACCTCAGGAAATTTGCATTTCTCCAGGAACTTTGCGTTTCCAAGACCAGACTCAGATCCAAACTCCATTACTTGGGCCTGTCATTTCCAGTAGCTTCTGCCACTTCCATGGAAGCAAAGTCCTAGTATCTCAAAAATAATCCTACATGATAAAAATTCTAATGTTGCAGAAAGAAAACAGCAATGATTTTGGATAACACTCACTAGCCATCATACCAGACTCGTGTTTAACCACAAAAGAGGTTTGGGAAGAGAGACAATTGTTCGTGTAGGCTGAAGAAGTGTAAGGATCCTCTTGCTGAGCATGTCCAAGCACTGATATGACCACACCATGTGTTGAAGTGTACTTGTATTGGCAGCTTCTGGCAACTTTGGGGCTGCAGCTCTGTGTTACCTGTGGATTACTTTTAACAGATAATTTTTTACACAGGTATGTGTTCTATATTAGCATACACATGTCCCTAATTGTCTTCTATAAGTCTGCGAAACATTAAATGGTAATTATTTTATTCACTGTTGGCTTGTTCTTTCTTTCAATGCTTCATTAATATAGGATTAAAGTTCAAACTAATTCTGCCTGATTAATATCTAGATGAGAACACAGTTTGTCATTTATTTTAATTCCTGTTGGGCTTTATCTTAACTTTATTTTTCTATATGCACAAAGCTGATGAATAAATATTGAGAGAATAAAGAAAAAATATCGCTAAGTCTCAGAGAACGTGAAATTTTTTTTCAGCTCTTAAATGCTTGCCAGGGACAAAACTCTTATTAATAAAATACAATGCAGTGAAAATGATTAATGGAGCCTTTACTTGTTATGTTTTCTGGATATCTTGGGAGTTTTAGTATCTGTCAGAAGAAACACAGGATTTGAACAGTTTTACTCCCTCAAGACTCAGTATGCTGAGTTACCCCAGAGGTCATAACACAGTTTCTTTGTCACTCTCACCAAACACATGCCTGTACTCCTGCCTCTGGGGAAAATGGCAAATAAGCAGAATGTTCAAAACAGTGGAGGGAAGTCATACATGTTCAGTCACACTGAGAAAACTTCCAGTTTGCACTAAAACAATTAAAGTAGATAAAGGTATGGTCTAAGGGAGATGTGCCTGAACTTTCATGGTTATCTGTCCTTCCTGGAATTGTCTGGCGCACACTAAAATTATGCTTGACTGGCTGCCTATTGTGAGAGCAGGTCTCAGTGCAGTGGTTCAACTCTAGCTGTCTCTGTCTATGCTAATCACAGAGAAGTCTTAGTAGCTCAGGGTACATAATGTGACTTTTCAAAGTTTCATCTTTGGTCAAGGTAAGTCATGCAGTACGTTTAGACTTCTAAAACTTACTAAGAGTTTCTAGGAAGGCATTTCACTAGATGTGGATATTGCAACCAGTACAACATCCTGAGAGACAGACCACGCTCCTAGGGAGGGCCAGCTGCATCCATCACACAAACTGGGCACAATTTGAGAAAATGGGAGGACTCTTTCTTCAACAGGAGCTAAAAGTTCCAGTCACAGGAAAGTGAATCAAGATGAAACAATTAATAGCATTGCTGGAAGTGAAATACAGTTGTTGGTTTGTCCTCCTGCTTATTTTGATCAGACTTCCAGGGCTACTCTAGAAATAACGAATTGAATGTGGTGACTCCTTCAACCCACTAATGATTTTGAAAAAAGAAACACATGTACCATGCAAGTACAACACTTAAAGTGGATATCTTATTAGCAAGTATTTTGGGTTTTTTTTCAAGAGGATACACTACACATTTGTGTTGAATTAACAGAACCACTCTTCCTATTCTACAGGAGAAGAGATCCATCCAGTGTTCATTAATATAAAGGAGGACTACAGATAATGTTTACTTTATCATGCCATGTTATCATCATGTCACTTTATCAACCTACATTCTTCTTGCTCCAAAACAAGCATCTTCCAGTAAAATGCATTTTTTTGTGTTTAAACACAAAATGCACTGAAATGAGTTTATACAGTGAAATCTGTCTAGTAAATATTTAATTGTTTTGAACAGGAAACAAAATATTTGATACTATAATTATTATATTATTTTGTGATGGACTGAAATATAACCCATAAAAGAGCCTTTAAATCTACTTTTTTGACTTTCCTGGCTGTTAGGAAGAGCTGACTTTTTTCTACTCAACCTACTTCTGTGATTTTTAGAAGAGTCTCTTTGCTTGTTTTCTTTCCTAATATGCATCAGAAATGGTTTCTCTGATCAGTGCTGGTTCAAGTGAAGGATCTCCTGACACAGAAGGCAGCTCACATATCTGTGGTCAGCATGTATTCTTTGACTGACAGGAAGACATTTCAAAGTGTTAGCCACACCACTATTAAAATCAGGATAAAAAGCTGTTAACAAAAGCTTAAAAAAACTCCAACCTTTGAGGTTCCCCCGTCTCTTTTTGCCATATCTTTTGCCTGCATTTTCCATTTCTTGACTCTAGTGAGAAAACAATTTTCCCAGTTTCCTATATACCTTAAAGCAATTTGAAGAGTCAAGATTTAATGTTCTGACCAAAGCAGAAAAGAGTTTCTGCTGCAACAGACTTAATTTTCTCTCTCTTGTACACTTGCATCTTTGCAATATTAGTTGAAAGATATCAAAAAATTTGAACTTCCTATTTTTTTTCCACATTCCCCTAAAGGTAATTGGAGTGAAAGGGTGACAACAAGGAGACAGGGAAAATAAGTTTGTAAGCTAGCAGACAAAATACTGTTTGGCTTTTCCTACAAAAACATTCTGGATGGGCCCCTGACCTCTGAGCTCCCTCTGCTCATGGCAAAAATTATGGGAAACACTTTTCTCATGGCGAAGGAGCAAATTTCTTCCAAAGTAAGCAAATGCTTCAGCAATGTAACCAGCAGCAGGTTATACAGCAGAATTAGCAAAGAAATGTGTTTATTTGCTGTGAGAAGTGTTATGTTTAATTTCCTAAACAAACAGTTTCTTTTGCTCTTAAACTGTAAATGATTTAACAGATGTCAACTATGTTGACTCTAGCCATTATTAACAGTTTGTAATTTTCGGGAACATTCCTGTCCTGCTCCTCCCACCTACCATCTTTCAGAAATATGCTTTTCATTATATTAGTATCCTGTTTCAGCAAGGCTGAGAAGGGCATGCTAATTAGTCATATGGATGTAACACAGGCCTCCTAATTTTAAGAATATTTGGTATTGGTAGTGAAGAGAGATCACTCTCGCTACAGAATCGAACTATATTGTGCAAAGCCAGTATGAATAGTAACTCTGGCAATTACTTTGTTAATGAAGGGTGATGTACTTGCTCTATATCCTGCTGTCTCCAGTATTTGGCAGTGTTCTTAGAAAGAACTGGTTTGGTTAATATGGCAGAACACAAACTTGGGGCCCCTTGGACTGCGCATATTCAAGAAGTCATGGTCTTTGTTTCAGAGAGGAATGCTGAAATAGAGATAGTCCCTTTAAATACATTTAAAGACATTTCTCATATGCAATTTACTTCTGTTTACATGAGATGTTATCTAGAGGATGCTAAGAATTTAAACATCATTCTTCATTTGTGCTTACTGGGAAAAGCTGATTGTAACCATCTGTTGTAGAACAGACTCAGAAAGGGATGACCTTTCCGGTTTCAAGTTCTTGCCTGCCTGAGCTCAGACAAGCAAAATGAGAGAGCAGTGAATATGCTGTTGCATTGCTGAGACCTGGCTGAATGCTAGGGAGGATAGAGGGGATCTTTCAACACACTGTGAGAATGAGAGTAGGCATTTTTGTTTGACAGTGCTGCGTGGTTGCATCCAATTTTTAAATGCAACCAACAATCCATTTGGCACGGGTTTTTTGCACTGGCAGGATTTCTGCTTTGCTTGCTGCTAATACTTCTACTGAATTGTTGGTAAGTGATGAAGTCTGGATCCCCTGATAAACTCTGAATGGGGAGAACAAGATTTATTTCAGTGAGGCTCCACGAGAGTGCGAAGATCCACCTAGACAATAATAATTCATTGCAGTATTACAGGCTGGACACTTGGCCTGCAAGATGAGCAGGTCTTTGACTAGCAGTTAAAATCAAGGTAACTGAAGACTTCTAGTTGTGAAGCATGTTGATAGAATATGGTTTGAAATCAATACACTGTTAAAAATACTGCATCTGACCTTATTGTCAGGCCTCTGATGGTATGATGTTGTCACCTGAAATCCTTAACACCTGGCACCAGCAAGGAGGGGGTGCCAGATGCTCAGCACCTCTGCATATCAGAATGTTGCAGGAGGACATCCAAACACAGGGCTGCAAGTTGCCATATACATGGGAATTTCATGGCCCTCCTGGTGCTGGCATAGCTGAGGGGGATTCACTGTGACAGACTCCTGCAAAGGGGAAGGTGTTAAAAATTGTCAGGACATGGGTTCAGAATTGAGAGGAATGAGGCTCCAGAGGGTTACATCTATGACTTGAATGAAGACTGGGAATGAGAAAAAGTGGGCTGAACACATTAATGCAGAAGAGACAGGTCATCAATTTGTATTAAGAAATTTTTTTTAAATTAACTTCAAGACCTTCCCCTTCTCTTTTTGGTTTGAAACACAGTGACTTTCTGTTATTGGTACAAAATATTTGGGCTACTCAAATAAATATTTCAGAAATAGAGGTCCAAAATGTGTTTTGACAGAGACTGTTGGTTTATATAGAGACTTAAAAAACATTGGTGAACGTTAAAAGGTCTTTCATCTATTTGTATGATTGTCTTCTCTATGCTCAATCAAAATCTGTTGATCCTAAGGCGTAAGGCATGGTCGTAAAGGAAAAAATCACAATTGTCACAGGTCTTACTGATTTCAGTGGAGATGGTCTTCCATCTCAAACCTGACCAGAACTCTCTGGTTTTGTAGCTTTCCTGCACCCCTGTTTATAACATTCCTGTTAAGGTCAGCTTTGGGAATAAAGGCACAGTATTAGAGACAAAAAAAGTTTTCTCTCAGACAGAAAATTTCTTTTGCTGATTGGTCAGTATCCTGCATGGCGCTGAAGAAAAAAGGGAAAGGCAGGAAAAAGGGAAAGATGTGGAGGAAGTGAGGGGTACCTGCTGGCCAACACTAGCTTACTTTTAGTACTGAAATCGACATATAGTTTACATTGAACACTGAAGTCTGGTTAAGAACTTGCCCTTAAACTTCAGACGTGGCTTATAAAAGCAATTGACTATACTTCTCTGAAGGCTAGAAAAGCTTGGCTAAGCAATTCCCTGCTTCTGCAAGTCCCTCTTTGGGGAGGAAGTCAACTATATTAGGAAGATGCAGTACAGAGGGATCAAGGATGTAAAGAATGACTTTTTGTTAAAAGTATGGAGACCCTCCAAAGTTTGCTAATGTATGGTAACTATACATTACATGCTAATGTATGGTAATAATTTATTATTGAATCCCTCAGTTGTACCAATGACCCTCTTCTCCATCCAGTAGTTTTAGTTTCTGTTTCTAAATACCATGCTGTTTTACACTATTTTTTTCAGCCCAGAGCACAAGCTAGTTAACAGCATACGTAAGTCATTGCCTTCTTTGGCCACAAGCAAAACATCATGTGATGGCTTGGACGTCTGAGCTAAGTGCTTGAAGGATGAGGTTTTGCTGACACCTCAGTTTTCTGCAAAAGTGCTGCGGCAGCCCTGTGAATGGAGGGAATAGGCTTGGTGAAGGGAAAGAAACATGGACTGTTAGCTGTTTCCTCATACTCCGCTCTCACCCTAGTTAGACCTGCCAGTTCACAGGAGACTGGTTTCCTGTCATAACGGGGAGAGAAACCAGCCCAGGTTGTGCCTGAGGAAGGAATGCTGTTTGCATTCACTCACAGGAGCTAGGTCTGCTACAGCTGGGATTTCTGCTAGCATCCTGCTCCTCTGCCTTGATCTCCCCTAGGACCCACCCAGCTGACACCACGTCCGTATTTATCACTGGGCTCCAGCTCTCTCTGTGCCCTAGTTGGTGAACACAAGCTGAGGCCTGGAGTTTCCCACTTTGGTCTGAAGCCAGAGCAGCACATGTGGGAAGAGCAGGTCTGTCTGATGCTGGTTTCTGTGAGTGGGGTGCTGCCCTAGCAGCCGTGATCTGGGCTTTCCCAGGATATAAGGAGTGCACAAAGTGTCTTCCAGCAGTGGCACCTGTCAGAAATAAGAACAACTCTTTTTTTAATTAAAAAAAATTTGTTTATTACAAGAAAAATAATTTGGAAAAATAACAGCATGCGAATTCTTAATTTAAAACAATATAAAAACCCCGGGATCGCAGGATCAGAGACTCTTGGTGCCAAAGTGGCTATGTGCCCACGGCAGAAATCTTCAGCGCTGGATTTACCTCAGCTAATC